>SDVV010010789.1:0-16107 GCA_016164225.1 Gammarus roeselii
TATAGAGATTAGTCATGAACACATAATATTTTTGAGACTGTCATGTTCAAAATAAAGATTCAGTGTACGAGAGCTTCCCTGAAAGCGGCAAATATTCTTCAGACTAATACCGTAGAGCAACTCATACCAGCAGCACCTGTAAGACAAGAGTTTGTAGGTATCCTCCAGAGTTTCAACCAGGCGTTTCCATAGCATAGCAATTATCCTAGAGTGCCTGGATGAAGTATCCGCAGTACTTCCCTTCCTGGAGAGAGCTGAACGCTCTGCACGGGAGCCCCCGATATTGCAGAGTTCGCTAAGGTGGAAAGTACCATATGCTACCAGTATCACTCTAAGAGGCCAAACAAATCCAAATCAAATAACTGTGTTCATGCTCTTCGAGTTCAGTAGACGCACTCGTGTTACTCTACGGCCATGACAAAGAAAAACTTTTGTTAGCCAAATCAACACTAGGCAGAGAACATACCAAAAGGTGCTTTCCGTTAACAATCAACAAGTGTGCAAAAAATAAATCAGCAAGACGAGGGATGTTCCTGATTCACGTTAGGAGACGCACCATACCAAATGAGAACCAAACACTGCCTGCCACAGCAGGACGCTCTTGTCTCCCAGCATTGTCATAACTTATCAACGCTAGAGCTCTTGAATTATGTATTGCGTGGCTTGATAACATCAAAACTATAGAAGGAGACCCGATTCCAAAATATATTTTTTTTAAATCCCATAAAAATCTAATTTCAAAATTATTCACTCCATTTGATAGAAGTGCAGCGCAATTCATTTCCAGTGATGTTCTGCATGTTATTGTAGCCTTAAAACAGTAGAAACTCAAATAAAAGAAACCACTTTTTAGTAAAACGTCTTTCTCTTTCTTCAGAATTGGAAGGAAATCTTATTTGGATTGAAATATTCCACAGAAGCTTTAAAATGATCAATTGCACGTCATAACAACTCCATCACTATGGAACCCTTTTGAATGATGCATCACCCTCGTCATTCTTCTGACAAACAATGTAAAACCAAAAGCCATCCGCCGCGGCTGGGAGACATAATTACTAGCCACAAAAACTTGTATGATTACCAGTTAGTGAGAAGAAAGCTCTTTTATTAGGGCAGATGCGTTATGAGAAAGGGTGGAGCAATGATATTTCCAAGAACATAAAACAATTGAAAGTTGTATATAAAAGTATCAACCAGTTCAAAGTTCAACAATAGAATATAACCGATGCGCTTTGCCCAAAGCTGTTTGTGTACATCATTTTGCAATAATTTAAATGGTATAACTGTGCCAAAGAGAGTAATTCCTTACGGCTATCAGCGTACCATTGCTCTAATCCTTTATTCAGTCAACAATTGATGGATGGATGGCGCACTAACAGGCAAGCGTCATGCGGAGAAGGACACACCCATTATTGAACACAATGGAAGGGAAGACACGGTAACATAAATGGGAATTATGATACTGGTTAAGTTAGGAACGATCAAGTCAAAATTCAATGACAAGTCACTCCCTATCAAATGATCTGCTCTCACTGAAAGTTGTGCAGCAACTGGAGAAATGTGGGTTTTATCCAAAGATTGAATAGAACTGAAAGAGAACAAACATTGAAAACATCAACGCAGTTCAGATACCTGTTTACAATTTAAAAAGAAATCGTCAGCATTTACAAACGAGTGCAACTGAAACCATTCAAACAATTTTGATATATGGTAACTATAATCGCTAATTAGTTTAGCATAATGGTATATTCAGCGATGCGATTCATAAGGTGGTTCAAACAAAATCTCAAGCGGTAGAAAAATATTCCGAAACGACTTATTCATTGATCTGAAATGCACAGTCCAAGTTTCACATGCACTATGAGGGGCTCACCGAGCATTTAATTTTTGTCAGTCGCCAATAACTTTCTAGAACAGGTCATAAATAATAAGAACTCCCTACTATCTAAGTAACTAACCATGGTAGTAAATATAGACCATTATTCACGCAATTTCCTGTCTCCCCAAAAATCCAGCGTTTTGTCCCACAACTCTACTATGGCGTCGATAAATTGTTTTCCACCATTTGACCCAGTTGTTGTCGTTTCTTGAAATACTGGTTCAATACTTTTACGGTTATGATTTCTGGACAACCAAGAAATTAGCGCCTTGGAAATGGATTAACCTTGTCGAAGACCAATTTTTCAGAAAGGGCAAAATTGACGGTCAAGGCCGTAATGTGAAACGTGCTGCACCATTGGGGCACGGCACCTGATGCAACAAGGGTTTACCAGTGAAAGCTGTCGGCCCTTGTTGACGACTACGGGCATTAAGCTCGCTCACAATTCAGAGTAAACAGGCTCTTTGCCGAGCCCTTTGGTGTTAAAGGGCTATGAATTGGATGTGCGGGAATGAGGTAGTGATGGGCTATCCGTCAGCCACCATCCAGCTTTGGAGGAAGCGGCATTGAGTGTATCAAGAAACACAATAAATGCAGGGCCAGGCTTTCTGAGGATTAAGGCACGGAAGCGTGGTGAACTAATGCTGTAACAAAACATAATTTTGCAGAACGAAAATGAACTAGGAACGATGCACATAAACAGGAGTGACTCCGAATTAAAGACTTGGAATGTAGGTAATGAGGGTGCAACGGAAACTAGTGGAAACACCATAGTCACGTAGAACACGTGCTGAAATGATGTTAATCCTACACAATTGGAAGCGCAATTTGCTGTGTCCACGATTGACTGGAGTATTGATGCTATACAAGACGTAGGATCGATTTGAATGGTACTTAATTTCCGGCATTTATTTCGAGTTGAAAGGCAATGGATGTGAATAATGTATTTCCTATGTTGATAGAGTTTAATAGTTTTGAAATTTGATAAAATTGGATTCCCGAAAGGATTAGAACTTTCTAGCATCCCTGAATAGTGGCTCAGGAATGAGATAGAACTTGGTAACCAGCTTTATGAGTATTACTCATCACCCGTAGAGATTTTAACACACCTTGCTTGCTGCAGGGGCTGGGGTCGATGATTGGCTGAGTGAGTCGTGGAGGGCAGGGCCACCGTATATAGGAGCTGCTAATGGGAGGGCGGTCGAGGTAGCGGACTTGGGAAGCGGCACGTTGCTGAAGCGCGGGATGTCAACCACCGGAACGAGGGGCAAAGCCGCCGCAACACCGCTCGACAGTTTAGTGGCGGGGTGCTGACGATCTCGCACGTATATACAACCGAAGATAACCTGTCGGAAGAGTGAACAGCTGACGTTGAACGAATAAATAATATTTTCCGAAGAGTTTTAATTAACTTCATAGGAATCACTCTTTCAGCACACACTAGAACATAGGTATAGGACCAGCTCGCATAAAGACCCAAAAGGTTAAAAATCCAATCTGCTAGCTATCTAGATTTTTTTCCCAATTATTATATTTCAACACTAATGAAATCACGCGCCAAATTGAATCACTGGCATGCATTCACCTGGGCTCTGTTGGCCGACGCGCGAACCCTGGTGCTGAGGTGCGGTTGGACGACGCTCAGGTCGAAAGGGTCGACGCTTGCCTCCAGGCGTTGTAGAAGCGCGGATAATTCAGTAGACACGCTCTTGTTGACGACACTGACGGGCATGGCCACGGTGGCGATAAACTTGAGGTCAAAGAGCAGATGGAGGGCAAGCTGCTGGTTGGAAACAGCAAGGGGCACCAAGTCGCGGTACGAGGACACCACGGCGGAACACACCGCCCCCGGTACGGAGCTGGAGAAGGACCTGCTAAGGGTGTGCGGCGTGGCTGCGCTGAGGCGGCGGCAAAGAGCGTGCAGGGCACGGCTGAGGGCGGGGCTGGGCTGAGCGGGCACACGCAGGCCCCCGCCCACCGCCCCGCCACCAGCCTCATCGCACACCTCTACGCTGTCACACAACGCCATTGAGGTGAGCAACGTGGCGGTAAGATCACGTTGCAGGGGTTGCGTGAGATGTTGGGCGAGGCTGGTCTGGAGGGTAGTCGTCAAGGTGCGGAGGAAGTTCTGCAGCAGGTCATTGTTAGCGGCTTCAAGTGCGTTTTTGACGGTCGTCCAAGTGCCCGTACTCGAGCCTCCTGGACACTCTACGGGTAGGCCAAGAGACACGCGCCTGACGGTGTCAGGGCTTCTGAGCGCGGTGGCGATGGCGCATAGCTGCAGGTTGGGGCAAATGTTGGTGAGGGCCAGGCTAAGGCGCGCCAAGCTTACAAGTGCCGTTTGCTGGGGCCGCAGCAGCCTCGCTCCTGCCCCACCCCGACCCCAAGCTTCATCATTCGAGCCTCCCAGCATGGCCGAGTCTTCGTCTTCTAGGTCGTCTTCGGCCGCAGTTATTTCTGTTGAGGTGTAGTCGCCTGACAGGGAGCCGCATTGCTCCGAGAGCCGTTCGATGCCTCGCACCAGCTCAGTGAAGCCTGCTTGGGAGTCGTCCTGCAACAGTCGCAGCAGCGCGTCATAGTCTTCAGAAGCGCCAGCACGCCCTTCCTCAGAGTCCTGACAGCGCATGTGCTCTAGGTCCTGCCTGAGGGCTGCCAGCTGGCCATCCAGTGCACCACAGATAGCTTGCGTGTGCGCCGTGTAGCCGTAACTCTTGTACGCCAGTCCGCCAGCCTGTTCCAGCGTGCGCTGCGCCGCCGACAGCCAGCCCACTTTGTCAGGCAGGTCACCAGCTGCCTCAGACCACACGAACTCCACAGCACCCCCGCCCTCCTCGGAGGCCACTTTCTCGTTCTGCAGTATGGAGTGCGTGAGCTGCGTGATGTCGTCTAGCGTGTGCGTGACGGCGGCGGTCAGGTGCTGTGTGAGAAGGACGCGTGCCCGCTGTTGCACGCATTCACGCACCAAGTGCTGCCACACGCACCACTCGCGGCCCATACCCAATCCTGACAGCACCTATTGGGAGAGAGTGGCCATCATGGGTTGGAAAAGCACAGCGCTGACTGATGCAGGTATCCATCACATGAATGCCGATTGCAGTCCATCACGTGCTGACGAGCAAGGTGGTGCAAGGTACACCGATATATTAATCCATTACAGATATATCAGAAGGATTAGGGCGCCTAAAACGAAATAACACAAACAAGCAATCTCTCAAAGATTCGGTAATATCAATACATAAAAGATCACCAGCACTATTTTTTTAAATATATCAAAGGGCACAAGAGGAAATGGTGGTAGCCTACGAAGGAACAATCGGAACCTCAAAACAAAGAGGTGCAAGAACACATCAGAACAACAGGTCCGGGAAACGACGGCGCACAAGAAACAAGCGGTACATCAGACCCGAGAATCGACGTGGTGCACAAAAAACAACGAGAAAGGAGATACAGGGCTACTAAACCAAACTCCACCACTCCGTCACTACGCACTGGTGTTAGTCGACGGAACTGCGGTGAGAAGAGCTCAGAAGTCGACATATTAGCCAGAACAAATAAAGAAAGAATACAAAAGAGAGTACGATACGTTCAGTCGTTGATGCCGAAAATGGATCATCTCCAAGTCAGAATGACAATAGAATGATAGTGACATGGTTAGAATAAACGAATCATGGTAGGTTATGAATAGATAAACTTTATCCCCGCAAAACAGAGGAGGGGGTGGGGGGTGCAAATCAATGTTGCACCTCAAAGAAAGCCTTCATCCAATATTTTGCAGGGCTACAGTAACGTGGTGGTGGTCCAGAGTTGATGAGTTTTTGAAGAGTGGTTGTAGGCGAGGTCGAAGGCAGCCTATGACAACAAGAGAGACGAGATGAAGCGTACGGTGAGCTAAGCAAAGCCGGATACCGACGCTAGGTGGAGCAAGTGGTTGTGCAAGAATTTAATGAGAACACCATGTTCAGGAAAGGTGAGACAGGGAAGGAGGAGGTAGTGAAAAATGTAAAAGGATTGTTTTTGTTTGAGTGAGGTGATGCAGTACGAAACAGGTGGTTCGAGTACTTTGATAAGTTGTTCAATATTGAGGATGTCAGAGAGTTGGAAATAGTTGATGATAGTTGATGTGGATGATGGTGATGCACAGGAACAAGAATCAGAGCGGGCATCACTAAGGAAGAGGTGCACGAAGCAGTGGCAGTGATGAAAGTATCGAAATTGCGAGGTCGAGTAATGGTACTTGGTTGAATGATCGAAAGGCTACTATATATATTTCTAGTTTGTGTCGGGAGTGGCACCTATTGAGTGCCACTTGTACCGCTGTATAAGGGCAGAAGAGATGAAAATGAAAGCAGAAACTCAAGTGGTATCGGTTTGTGTGTGGCAGAAAAGTTGTACGAGAAAGTGCTATCAGAGGGAGGAATAGTGAGAGTATGGATGGTGCAATTGGCGAGTAATGGTGTGGCTTTAGTACGGATGGTGCAATTGGCGAGTAACAGTGAGGCTTTAGTACGGATGGTGCAATTGGCGAGTAACAGTGAGGCTTTAGTACGGATGGTGCAACTGGCGAGTAACGGCGTGGCTTCAAGAGTAAAGATGGTGAACAGATCGAATTTTTGTAATGAGCCAAGTCTGTGAGAAGTACCATGCAAATGAAAAGGATGTGTTTTGGCCTTTATGGACCTGGAAAAGGTTTACGAGAGTCTGTTGGGATGCGTTCGGGAGAAGGCTGTGTTTGTATGCAGTGTGCAGAGAATTGTCGAGAGCGAGTCCAAAGTTTCTATGTTAACAGCCGAGCATGTCTTAGAGTAGAGAGCGAGGTGAAATTGTACTGGCTAGTTTGGTGTGGTGCTAGTTAGTGTTGTGTGTGAAAAGAGGAAGCAGCAAGTTGATGTGTGTAAAAGTAATGAGACTTCGGGGATTTACGATTCGAGCGGAATAAGTGTACGTTTAAATGGAGCGCTATTGGAGATCGTTCAGTGTTTCAAGTACTTGGGCCCTCATGTGAAGAAGACTAGAGTAGTGGAAACTGTAAAAAAAATCTAGAGTAAAGGAAAGGTGCCAAGTGTTGAGCGCAGTTAAGATTGTAATGAGCAGCAGGATATTTGGTATGGAAGCAGGGAGAGGGTTATAAGAAGGGGTAGTTGTCCACACAGTGCTCAACGGCCTTAAGAGCGGAAGAGAGAAAGTAGAATGGTTCAAAGATGAAATGTTTGCGCCGCATGACCGGAATGGCGCGGAGGAATAGGATCAATGATAACGTTGCTCGAAGTAGAACGTGGATGGTGGAGAAGTTGGACAGAGTATGAGGCGGTTTGGACTCGCGGTGATGATGGTAGATAGGTGAAATGGGCGATTAAAGAAGAGGCAAGTGGGCACAGGCCTCTATGAAGGCCGAAGTTGGTTAGGATGGATGGATAGCGTGAAGCAGGCTTTAGAGAGAAGGCAGACATCAGTGTGGAGGTAGCAGTAGAGCATGCAATGGATATGCGAGGGTGGGGACGCCCGACCTAGGCGCCTCAAAGAGAAACGGGATGAACGTGCGTGAGGGGGGCCATTCAAATATAACGCAGCAGGAGTAAACCAGTGAAAGCTGTCAGGCCCTGCTGCTGACACTAATCTCGGACCTCACTTCGAACCCGAAGTGAGCATTGCGGGGTCCTTGTTGGACCCTTTAGCGTTAAAGGCTAGCTAGGGTTTGGTATAAGTGCGAGTGCATGAGAAGAGCGCGAGATGTTTCTTGCCGTCGGCCATCCTCTTGTGGGAGAATTGAATTTGATTTGAGCCTCATTTCCACCGGAACCTCAACGTGAGTCATAATAGGCTCCCCCGTAAGGTGCCGGGAGAATTGAAAGGGATAACACTGAAATTTACACTGGTGTAGCTACCGAAATGCAAGGATACCAGAAGAGAAAGATGTCCTGTAACAATAATAATGGGGACTGCCTCCTACTTGACAGCAGCCGGGCGACCCACGAAGCATAGGTCAAGGAGGGGCTAGCAGGCTTGTGCGACTCGTCAATGATAACAACCTAAAACAATACGTGGAAGATCCTACAACAGGGCCTAACATGTTAAATCTTGTGTCATTGAACTAAATGGAACTAATACATCCCTGACTGTTCAATCGCTACATGGACGGAGTGGTCACGGAGGTGATTAGATTAGAGTGCCAAGGTTTTCTAGTGCACTAGAGTCAATGTATATCTGGCCCCGTACATCAAACCAGCGGTCAGTGCTGCATCGAGTCATTGACAAGTCATCGTTCGTTTCTAAGATTGCTCTGGTCACTACAATTCATGAGGAGAGAGATCACAAAAAGTTTCTAGTCAAAATGAGCGACGGTACAGTGGTCCTCTGGGATGAAGGAGTCTATCGGTAGGTAAGAAGAGGTATGCTCAATTCACAACAGATCAGATTTTAGTTAAGATGTTGGTGTCTCGAAGGTAACTGAGAAGCAGCTCCGCACTGAATAACCTCTGAGGGAACTCGGTACGTATTGGTCGGAGTGTATTAGAAGGGTCCCGGTACCGGCTCCTGGGGAAGTGGGTGCGTCAACATTCCATCCAGGTTGGACATTCTGCTAAGACATGGGCTATTGCAAGAGGGACAAAACAGTCCATTCAGTGTAGGTGTGGCGGCGCCTCCATGAGGTATCGGTGCGTTAGTCTACTATGTCCAATTCTCAATCGGCACAGAATTATCTCAGCCCGTCGAGATCGGCTGCTCGAAGCGACCATAGGTATAGGGGCATCTTTGATAGTGTGCAATTTTTTCTCATAGGAACATCAGATCACTAAGTGTTCCCTTCATCTTCGCACATCTTTTTTGATTGCTATGGAAAAGACTTTATATGGTAGTAGACGCTGTTCTGCGGGGTCAGGCGCACTGCAGTTCTTCGCGGCGCTTCGTTCACCTGCTATTGCCCACAACCCCACAGTGGCCCGGAGTCCATCACACGCGAACATTTTTGTTTCTGGAAAATAATCGTACAAGCCAGCGCAAGATTGTGACACGATTGGGTGACAATTGTTGGCGGTCTCTAGGGTTCGAAGGGCGCTACGCTAATCAGAGAAGCTTGAGATATCGACATTTGATAGGGCATTGGCGTCGGGAATAGCCGTGAGTTCAGTAGTGAAGACTGACGCTGCTAGAGGGAGTTTCCTAGCGATGACGCGCCCCGGGAGTACCACTGCACAACCAACAACATCGTCGTCTTTTGATCCATCGGTGGATATACGCAAGCCATCACCGTGACGAGTCTCTGCATGAGCTATAAAAATAGTTCGAAGATTTTCTGGTGCAACATCTGCCTTTCAGCCAGTAAAATAGTGAGGGCAAAGCACCACATTTTCTAGTATACGCCAACTGGGAATTGCATTTCGTGCGACAGGATCCACCATGATACGCGGCAGCCCAAGATGAGCACTGAGAAGCTCAATGCGCTATGAGCAGCTCGAGGAGGGAGCCAGATTGGAAGAGAACTCTCGGATAGTGGTTCATGTAGAGGAGGTGAGGGCATCAAGAATATGGCAATAGAATTGGATGTCACAAAACAGGCTGACAATAGGGGAGGAACGGAAAGCCTCAATACAGGCGCGAAGGGCTGCATTGTGAACTGGTTCCTATGTTTCGAGAATATTTGGTTTTGCAGAGCCGTAGACAACGCTCTCGAATTTCAGTATGAACCGGATGATAGCGCGGTAAAGGCGTATTGATGTTGTTCTGTCTGCACTCCAGGTGAAGTGTGATGCAATTAGAAGAATGCTAAATCGATGCAAGCACTCTAGCTTAGGCTCCTGCACGTGGTACTTCCAGGTTAGTTTCTGGTCGAATATTAGTCATAAAAAGCGGACTGTAGGTAGGAAAGGTATCATTTATCCATAGAGTCTGAGGTCTGGTTCCGTGTATGTGCGGGACCGATTAATTTGAAGTGCACACGTTTTGTTTGGGAGACAGTGGAACCTCGAGATTCTGTCTAAGCAACCACCTGTTCATGTCTTACTAACCAGCTGCTTTTTTTCTAGAATATAATTGAATTTAACGACGTGAAATCTCCCATCGACATCATTTACCTTGACTTTCAAAAGGCTTTCGACAAAGTTCTTCACAAACGCTTGGTTAATAAATTGCACAGCCTCGGTATTCGAGGTGAACTCAATAACTAAATAAAATACTGGCTCACGGACAGACGGTAATGGAGCTTTCTCCAATTGGGGTAATGTTACAAGCAGCGTGCCCTAAGGATCTGTGTTAGGTTCAGTTCTCTTCATAATATTTATAAACGATCTCGACAGCAACGTACTCTCGAACATAAGTATGTTTGCAGACGATACCAAGCTAGGAGGAAAAGTGCAAACCGAACTCGAGTGTGAGCATATCCAATTAGATTTGAACAAAATTGATGAATGGTCACATAAGTGGCAAATTAAATTCAATGTGGACAAGTGAAAAGGTATGCACATAGGCCACCAAAACCCTGAACACGAATACTCAAGGTCCGGAAAGGAACTGATACCTGTCACCGAAGAGAGATCTTGGTGTCATCATTAGTAACAACTTGAAAAACAGCACGCAATGTAACGATGCAACCAAAAAAGGCAATAAAATGTTAGGCATGATATCCCGCACAATCTCGTACATGAGCAAAAATAGTATTCGCTGCATTTGTTAGACCGCACCTTGAGTATTCCGTCCAATTTTGGTCTCCATACCTCAGAAATGACATTATTAAATTTGAGAAGGTCCAACGTAGAGCTACCAAACTAATCCCTTTGCTGCGCAATAAATCGTACTATGAGAGACTGCGCAAACTCGACCTTTATTCGCTAGAGAAACGTTGAGTCAGAGGTGACATGATCGAAGTGTGGAAGATTAGGAAGGGTAAGGAAAACGTCGAGCGAGCAAGCCTTTTCACTTTAGATGCGAACGGAAAGACCAGGAAAATTTGATATAAAATTGTTGGCAAGCGGTTCACACTCGATATCACGCTCAATTTCTTCACGTATAGGGTTGTCCAAGAATGGAACAGACTTCCCGCGGAAGTTGTGAACAGCGATACAATCGAAACGTTTAAGTCACGGCTCGGCAAATTCTACCAAAATCACCGCCTAATAGCTTCCATCTATAGCACTTTCACCAGTATATTCGTGAAAAATGGTGTTCGGCATTGACACTCGTACGGTTAAATTAGTGCCCGACATCGGTACTAGCTTGGTAAAAAAGGTGCTCGGTATTGGTACCTACTTGTTGCAAAACGGTGTTCAGCAATGACACCGGTCAGCATTGGTTTAACGAGGAATGAAACTGTGACAATTTCAGATCAACACCGCGTGTCGGTGGCTTTCTCTTCAGGTGCTGATTTGAGTAGTTTCGAGAATCATCGTTAAATGCTATTTCCTTCAACAAACTTTCCATTTCTTGATCTATTACAACAGAAAATACACAGACACAAGATGCTATCTTAGACGTTCTACTTCAGAACTAATCTTCTTACCATCAAAAGGCAACCCAGTTTGGGTCGAAAGGTCTGTTGTTGTCTGTAAACACTTGTAAACCTGAGCAATTGCATTCTGCAGTTGGTGTATATCATAAAGTTGTCAACGTACAGAGAGCCACTTACGGAGGGAGGGACCGCTCAAGTGATCCCACTAATTGCAATCGCGAATTGAGTACAAGAAAGGACGCTACCCTGGGGTAACCCTTCATCTAGGTATGAGTGTTCGGAAGTTGATTACCGAAGAAAGTTCCGAATGAAAAATGCTAATGAACCCCAGTGTCCCATCTGATGGATTTCCCAAAGAATGCCGAAGTGAAAGGTTGTATCGTATGCCTTCTGGAGGTCAAAGAAAACGCAGTGTATTGCTTGCGGTCCAAGGCACTTTGGATATCAGTCAAAACGCGTATTAATGCATCCTGCGTTGATAGCATCTTTTTAAACCCGTATTGTAGATTAGATTAGAGTGACGAGGCTTTCTAGCGCGCTGGAGTCATTGTCCTTCTGGCGCCGAATGTCAAACCAGCATACAGTGCTGCATCAAGTTAGTCTTTGTTTTTCTATTTCAATGTTCAAGTTAAGGTTCACTACTGCGCAAAGTCAAAGTCCTTTACGCGGCGACCGTCTATGGTATGTGCGGGTGCCACAGGAGGCACAGAAACTCCTAAGGTGCTGCGACCATATGGTCTCAGCACTCCCCGGATGGCAGTAAGGAGGAATAACACACTACCTACCCTGCTTCAGAGCCCGAAGGATCCGCAGTAGTCCTTAAGGTGCGGGCTACACGCTCCAACACCTGCTGAGGGGGAAGATGAAGAAGAGACAGAAAACGGGGATCCCATGCATGAGATCTACACTAGGTGTAGGGAATTTCCCGCATGAGAACAGCAAGAATGGAAAGAAGAAGAAGGAATAGTCGTAGAAAAAGGTTGCATAAAAGAAAGAGCGCAACTTGGGCTGTTATTTGCCACCCGAAAGGAGAATAGTCAGAACCGGTATGTAAATGTTTGAGTGTGAATGTCTGTGTGTGCGTGTGTGTTTGTGTGCAGCGACTATTAGGAGAGTTGTTAAGAAGGAGTCTGAGACAAGTTTAAGGAAATTTGAAATAAACCCAAGATACAAACGAGGTAAATAAAAAGTCAAGCAAATCAGGATAGTGGAGAAAAGGAGAGGTAGTACAGGGTGAAGAAGAGGGGAGTCTGAAGGGTTGGGCTGTGACTCCGTGCGGCCCGTGAACCTAACAGATGCCTAGGGGGGGAACCCGTATTGAATAGTGAGAGGAGCGAGTTTGCTTCTAGGTGGCGGATCAGTCGGGCATTCACGATCTTCTCCGAAACCTTCGTCACACATGAAGTGAGGGCTATGGGGCGGTGGTTGGACAATTCACCACTAGGTTCACCCGGTTTTGGGAACGACAGAACCACTGACTTCTCCACCAATCGGGATAGGAGTGGGTAGACCAGATTGTGTTGTAAATAAGACGTAGGTAAGAGAGTGCAGAGGGATGTAAGTGGCGGAGCATCTCGTAGGAAATCAGATCCTCGCCGGGAGCAGAAGGGTTGGAGGCGCGAATTGCGTCAAGGGTTTTGCATGCAGTGAGTGTTGCATGCAGTGAGGGTACAGGATGATTTGTTGAGAAATCAATATAACTTTATTCCGCAATAAGTTTTGTGTTCCGGAAGTAGGGCTTAACCCAGCATCTGAGCTAACAGCGGAATAGTGTGTTGCAAAGAGTTCCGAGGCTTCCTGCGGGTCGGTTTGTTTTGTTGTCCCACCCTTCCAGTTGGGGAAGATGAGAACAGTACTTTCCCGTCATTTTTCGTATGCGGGACCACACTTTAGACTTGGGTGTGTTCACATTAATTGATGATACGAAGTTCTCCCATGATTCTTTTCGTGATAAGAGGTAGGTATCGGGCTTTGGCAGTTTCTGCTAAGCGTTATCTTATCAGCTTCCGCTTTGGTGCGCTGGTATCTATTGAATGCGCGCTTCCTTCACGCTGCGGTCTTCAGCGTGAAGGAGGACAGCATTAACGTTTTCCACAATCTCGTCACAGGATATATCCTGCGGTAAGAGAGGTGCTGTTGTGTAAGCAGTGAACGATTGCCAGTTGGCTTTACGCATTATGTACCGACGAGCGGTAGCAGTATCTTCAGGGTGGGAAAGTGGTCACTTCTTAGGGCTTTTCCAGCACTTGCCAGGTGGTCTGGGGAGAAAGTTGAGGAGCAAAAGGATAAGCCGAGAACGAGGATGTCTGAGTATGGAAGTGCGTTGGTTCACCAGTATTAGGGAGCGCAATATCGGAAGATAGAAATAATGCTTCGACGTGTCCTCCACGTCCATCAACTGCGTCTCACCTATCTCCCCCCCGCCCCAGAGTGGGAGTTTAGCATTAAAATCGCCTACAGGAAGGTAGGGCGTAGAAAGTTGACCTACGAGGTCAACAAGTACTGTGCATGATAGAAGTTTATTGGGAGAGATATATAGGTTACACATAGTAATGAGGCGTGATGGAGTGATATATGGGTTTTATTACAAGCAAGTGTGACGATTTTAAGAGTTTGTAAAACTTTAAATAACTAGGTTGGTTCTGCCTGCCTGCTAAACAGAGTATATAAATTACTGCAACAAATTGGAGCGAATAGATTTTCTGGTGCGATATAGGACTAAGATTAAATTAGAACAACGAGGCTTCTTGACCCTCGCAGGACCGTATCGTCATATATGGTTCTTCTTAGATAATTTTTTCACTATTAAGCGTACACAAAATGTGAAAGTAGCGAGAGAGCGTGAATGTGAAAGCAGCGAGAGAGGGTGCAATGAACAGGCGCTGCTCTGATGTGCTTTCCCGCCCTTGGCATCCAGTTGTCAGGATGGTCGTGAGTGGGGGGGCCCGGTCATTATGATGCGACGAGGTAAACCAGTGAAAACTGTCGGGCCCTGCTGCTGACAACGGATCCTCGGACCGTACTCGTGACCCAGAGTTTGTGTTGCGGGGTTACCGGCCGGACTCTTTAGCACAAAAGGGCTAAGTTGTGCGAGTGTGAGCGTATGATGGAGTGAGGTGCGCCTTGCCGTAAGCTACCCCCCTTTCTGGGGGATGCGACCTAGTGTCTGTATCTGTATCGTCACAGGATATGTCCTGAGGAGGGAGAGGTGTTGCTGTATAAGCGGTGAACGATTGCCAGTTAGCTTTACGCATTTTGTATCGGCGAGCGGTAGAAGTATCTGCAGGATGGAGAGTAGTGATGGTGATGAGGAAATTATAACTGCCATAGGGCTCCTCCAACACTCGCCAGGTAAGGTCTGGGGAGAGGACTGGGTAGCAGAAGGATAAGTCAATAGCTGATAGTGAGGCTGTCTGGGTATGGAAGTGCGTCGGTTCTCCAGTACTAAGGAGCGCAATACAGAAGATAGGAAGAATGCTTCGACGTATCCTCCACGTTTCCCCCCTCAGAGGGTATGTTAAGCATTAAGATCACCTACGAGAAGGTAGGGCGCGGGAAGTTGACCAAGCAGGTCAGTAAGTAGTGTGCATGAAAGTAGTTCATTGGGAGAAATATTCAAGTTGCAAATAGTAACGGGGCGTTTGAGGCCCACTCTGTGGGCCTGAGCTTACAGAGTGGTTTGTAGAGGGATTGGAGTGCATGTGATTGCTTGATTGACTATTAAAGCGAGGCCAGTGCCCGGTCGAGCATCGGCAGTGTGCGAGATAAAGTGGGCTTTATACCCAGTAGGAAAGGATGGTTTGTAAAGCCCCAGGAGAATTTCTTGAAGGCAAACTACCGTTGGATTATAGGTTTGAGTTAGTTTCAATAGTTCAGCATAGTTAGCAAGATATCCTCTGATGTTCCGTTGAATCACGAAGGAATCAAACATTATTTCTTGGGTTAGAGAGAGTTATGGTTTAGGCTTGGGTTGGTAAAGTCATTCAATTTCACTCTTGTGGACCATGTCGCACACGGGCCTGTCGGCCGCGTTCGTCGCGTATTGCTTCAGCTTCTTTTGTGGCTGCGAGTCAACGACGGGTCATTTCCGTTTGGATCATCATCGTCCAGGTCAGAGCCCGAGTGCTTAGCGCTGGTCAACGGCAAGCGAGTTTCTCCGGTTTGGGACGATGATTGGGTAGGGTGGTGATCACTCAATAGTGAGTTCGTCGCACTTCCCTTAGGACTATAATCCGGAGCGGCTAAGCGAGGTTGAGTCAGAGGGGGGTTAGGTGCCCTAATACCGAGAGACATTTGGGTTGGGAAGTAACCTGGCTACCAAGGGGAATCTAGGTTGGGCTTTAAGTACGGTGGATTTGGTCGTCGCTGACATTTCACGGGCTTTCATCTTGTGTGGCTGGTGGGGGACGCGCTAAGGTTAGAGCGTTTCTTCATGTGCTGCTGCCTCCAACAGAGGCAGGTCATCGTCCAGATTTAGGTCTGGGACTCCCATTGCGCGTCGATCAGCAAGTGATGGACGGGGCGAGGTGGGAGTGAGGAGAGGTATCTCCGTTGGAATTTCCAAGTTACCAGACAGTGCGAAGGACTGTCGTCGAGGGCTACATCGAGAGCGAGGAGGGGGAAGGACATCATGGTGAAGGTTAGGAGGAATCCTGGTTATAGGTATCCCTGCTGTCACTGCAGCAAAGCTAGTAAGCGGGCGGATAAGTTTAGCAGCTAGTTGCCTTTTGGCTTCAGGGTAAGAAAGGCGTTTTATACATATTTATTGTTTTTTTTCTTGTATATATTT
>SDVV010010790.1:0-16107 GCA_016164225.1 Gammarus roeselii
GCGTTCCCGTTACCGCCCTCGCAACTTGAATACTCAAAGCGTTCCCGTTACTGCCCTCGCAACTTGAATTCTCCAAGCGTTCCCGTTACCGCCCCCGCAACTTGAATACTCCAAGCGTTCCCGTTACCGCCCTCGCTACGCGAATACTCCAAGTGTTCCCGTTACTGCCCTTGCAACTTGAATACTCCAAGCGTTCCCGTTACCGCTCTCGCAACTTGAATACTCCAAGCGTTCCCGCTACCGCCCTCGCAATTTGAATACTCCAAGCGTTCCCGTTACTGCCCTCGCAACTTGAATACTCCAAGCGTTCCCGTTACCGCCCTCGCAACTTGAATACTCCAAGCGTTCATATTACTGCCCTCGCAACTTGAATACTCCAAGCGTTCCCGTTACCGCCCTCGCAACTTGAACACTCCAAGCGTTCCCGTTACTGCCCTTGCAACTTGAATACTCCAAGCGTTCCCGTTACTGCCCTCGCAACTTGAATACTCCAAGCGTTCCCGTTACAGCCCTCGCAACTTGAATACTCCAAGCGTTACCGTTGCCACCCTCGCAACTTGAACGCCATTGCATATTAAAGGGGGAAATTTCGGATTAATTGGTCCATCCTGGACGGGAAGCCGAGTGTTTCAACGCATTTTTAGAGGGAATTACGTTAAAACACAGTAGTTAAAATTAGTCGAAGAGTTAATTTGAGTACTGTTCGATAGAGTATGGTTCCATTTTGCATATTGAAGTAACGTTCAGTGTTGCTAATATTTCAAGCATACTCGAAGCGTTACACGAATGTTGTATCCATAAAAGATAAAGCTTGAACGGTTTATCATCCCAACATTGAAAAATATACAGTTTAATTTCCCTGCAACGCATCGCACCCTGGCCTTCTTTCGCCCAATTGCCCCGAACGGTCATTCACACTACTCGAGCAACATCATCCCCTCGAACACCCATGCACACTGGTCTGTCAGAGATTGGGTCGCTATCCCTGGCGCTAAATTCTTTTATAGCTAACGTCAGATCAACCCCTATCATCTCCGCCAACTGCCTTATCAGCCCCAAGTTGTTCCGACTACCTACCTACGGTACCATTTTTTAACAGCGAATATCCATAGCGTTCCTCAGTCACAACAGCCACTATCATATCTGCCAGTGACATTCTGGCGAAAATCTGTTTCAGCCCACGTCAGAATCAGCCACCAGTCGTACCATTTTACCGGTTATCACTTAAATGAAACTTTTCCTGCCCAACCTAACCTAACCTAGGGTACGTGTTTCTAACCCGCGGGGCAAAGGTACGTATTTCTAACCCGCGGGGCTAACATACGTATTTTTGTAGGGTACGTAATGCCGTTTTTTAGTTTTTTTTTATTGAAGTTTCATTGAAGTGATAACTGTTAGGTTGGTACGCCTTTTTTGCTGAAATGACAGTGGCAGATATGACAGTGGCAGATTTTGAAGTGGTTGAAAATGCGTGTGGGCTGAATTATCGTTAGGTAGAAAGCACGTGGGATGGAAGTTTTTTAGCGGTTATGACAGTGTCCGGCCATGACAGTGAGGTGAAGTGAAGTGGCGATAGTGCGCGTGAGCGGGAATCATTTTAGCGCGAACGCTGGGCTCCCCAGAGATTTTGGTGAGTAGTGGATGGCAACACTATGAATTAAACCACTCTAAATACCTCTACAGGTAGCTATTGTTGGACAGAATCCATCGCCTTGGCATACTCGCAAATATGTTTCGTGAATGTATTAATTGGGAAGGATTACTTTAACTGTAATTAGTACATAAAAGGGATACTGAAATCCACTGAGAAATTACCCTTCATAAATCTGCCGCCTGTCCAACATTGTTCAAACCCTCCAATTGCTTGTAATTCACTTTTTCGTCTACTATTGTTCCAACAGTGATGACACAATCTAGTGCTGAGATAACATAATTACAGCTGCTTCACAGATTATGCACTCGTTAGCATGAAATCTTTAGTTATTTCAACAGTAGCTAACGCCCATCTCAAGTTGAAGACCGTCAACAGAACGGAAACACTTATTCCTTTTAATGCTGAAGTGGAATGCAAATCTTTGCTATGAAATTAGACGAGCCTAAAACACGCCCACCCTTGTCTAATAACGGTCGGTGACTTTGTCTTGAGCTGGCGCGGAGCGGTGTTATGCCCTGCTCAGACGTGAAGAGGTGATTATGTTCTGCTCTGTGTGCTGCTAGGCGATTACGTCTTGCTGCGGGGCGGAAGAGATTGTGTCCTGGTGGGGGACGAAGATGCGATTATTTTGTGTGATTTGCTCCTGCAACCGGGGCAGAGAGTTGAGTATATCCTGCTTAGAGGGCGGAGGCGTGATGGTGATAATGTCCTACTATAGGGCGGAGAGGTGATTATTACCTGTTCTGCGAACGGAGAGGTAATTATGCCCTGCTATAGAGGCGGATAGAAGATTATGTCCTGCTCCACGTGGAAATGGAAGTGAATATGTCCTGCCTTTCCAGCGGAGAAGTGATATTGCCTCAACAACAATTGGTTCGTCTGCGTAATATGTTATTTCAAGCCTCAGAGATTGCGTTTGAATATTTTGGACGCCCACTGCACACCAAACTGCCTGTCCGCTCGTGTGATTGTATAACAATGTTTCTTCCCCTTACTCAGCAATGACTCGAGAGGTCACTTTTACCCACCGGCAGATTTGTTTGCTCCTACAACCAATCTGAATGCAAACAAATTTGATTGTCCTCCAATTTGTGCGTCATGTCCTCTTATAACAATCTGTATTACTTATACGGCGACTACTTCTGCTGTCGATCAACTACTACGGCACTAATGCTGCCGATTAAATACTTCCGATACAACTGCTGTCAATCAACTTGTTGCCGCTACTACTGCTGTCGATCAACTACGCCAGTTACTACTGCTGTCGATCAAAAACTCCCAATACTACTGCTGTCGATCAACTACTCCGTCTACTACTGCAGTCGATCATCTACTACGGCTACTACTGCTGTCGATCAACTACTACTGTTTCTACTGCTGTCGATCAGCTACCACGGCTAGTACTGTTGTCGATGAACAACTACGGCTACTACGGCTGTCGACACGCAAACTCATGATGTCATTCTGGGTTCAAATCTGTTCGTATCCGCATGCTTTCTCCACTGCAAATTGGAAAGGCAGTTAGCCACACATTCTATCATCGTTATCGTTGAATTTATAATTCCAAACTACTTTTCATGGTCTTTGACCAGAAACAACGAGTTATTATCTGCCCTGTGCCTGCCTACGCCACTGCGGCAGCTTTTGAACAAGAATCAGTGATTCCAAGATCGGGCCAGGGAACTGCACCTCTTGTGCAAAATTGCTGGCACTCAAGGAAAGTTCGTAAACTGATGCAGAAGCAATGCTAACTTTGTTTATCATCAGAATTGTAAATTAGTTGCTTGTCAGTTCGAATTACTTAGCTAGTGGCTTTACAACGATGCTTCCTGACAAAAGAAAAATAATTAGTTATTCTACAGCAAAAAATATACATAATTTGTAATTACTTCAACACTATCGTCCAGTTGGGATTTATCTCTATGTGCTCGAAATAATCACCTTAAACTGCCATACCTTTTCTTCTGTTGTCAAGTGTTACTGGTTCGTTTCTACAAATTGTGTTCGTAAGTTTGCATTTTTGATTCGTAATTTTATGAGATCATCTATGCAGCTTAAAATAGTTCTTACCAAATGCGCTTCTCTTCTCTTTGAATTGATATATCTAAAGGATTTTCTCTGGCATGAGTTATTTTTCGATCAATTAAGTAAACTATGATAATTGTTTCAGCCACTGCTGTAATGTAAATAATTATCTTTTTAATAAAGGGAACTCATAACCACAAATTAAATTTCAGTTTCAAACGAAGTTGTTCCAGATGGTTTGGAATGCTTATTAAAATACATGATTGTTTCCCACACTAGTTTGCTTATATTGGGGTGAATGATACAATTTATTTTAATCCTAACTTGAAAATAAATAAGCATATTTTATTTGATAACTACAGTAGATCGCTCCCACAAAGAATACAAGGTAGAGTAAAGATGTAATTAAACCATAGTTATTCATGCTTTTTGTCGTTGACATGCCAGAAGATGAATTCATCTCATGCAACTACTAAACGGTAAATATATCAGCAGTCAATGGCGGTTTTCCCGAGGGCCTTAGCGATGGTCCTTGATTATTTGATTGTTTTTCATAAAATACTCTTTAATTGCAATGGAAATAGTGAACGCTCGTATCTATTTTCAGATTTACATTAACATGGATACTAGCCCTGTGTCAGACGCTCTTCTGGCGCTCATGACATTAGGCTATCATGTGACTTCTGATCCCATTGTCAGCAACCCATATTCATCAATTCACGATGCAGCCAAGACTGTCCTTAGAACGGCATGATCCAATTTCATGGAAAGTTGTAGAGATATTCTACACACTTCCAGTACCTAATCCCACTTGCACGAATAGTTTCTGACAATGGGTTCTTCAAAATGTACTCTGTGTTTCCCTAAATGGGTTTCTCTGGAAGGAATTTAGAACAGTTTCTCTGTAAATGTCTTCCCTAACGTGTTTTTCTAGAAACGGCATCTCTAACAATTGTTTGCTCGACCTATTCGGGAGCCCAGGGTTCGCGCTAAAATTATTTCCGAACACGCGCACTATCGCCACTTCACTTCACCTCACTGTCATGGCCGGACCCTGTTATAACAGCTAAAAATCTTTCATCACACGTGCATTCGACCTAAACGATGTTTCAGCCCACACGCATTTTCCGCTACTTCAAAATCGTCCACTGTGATATCTGTCACTGTCTTTACACCTTAACCGGCGTACCAACCTACCGGTTATTACTTTAATAAAACTTCAATAAAAAACACGCAAAAAACAGCATTTCGTACCGTAAAAATAAATACGTATATTTGCCCCACAGGTTAGAAATACGTACCTTTGCCCCGCGGTTTAGAAACGCGTACCCTAGGTTAGGTTAGGTTGGGTAGGAAAAGTTTCATTAAAGTGATAACCAGTAAAATGGTACGCCCCGTGGCAGATTCTGGCGTGAGCTGAAACAGAGTTTAGGCAGAATGTCACTGGCAGATATGACAGTGGCTGGTCAGACTGAGGAACGCTATGAATGTTCGCTGTTAAAAAATGGTACCGTAGGAAGGTAGTCAGAACAACTTGTGGCTGATAAGGCAGTTGGTGGAGATGAAAGGGGCTGATCTGACGTTAGCTATTAAAGAATTTAACGCCAGGGATAGCGACCCACCTATTCATCCAAATGTGCTTCAATATGAAATGTGCTTCATCAAAAGTGTCTCAATATGTGTTTATTCAACTCGAAATGTTTTTTTATTGAAATATCCTTTATAAATTAATCTAGATGGCCTTGTTCATTCACGCTCATCCAGATGGTCTTCTTCATATATGGTGATTGTCTTGTTGATCTTCATAAGTGCTTATCTAGATGGTCATTTCCACATTTACTCATCTAGAAGGTCTTCTCTACATGGAATTTTTTTTCGAAATGTTTATTTCATAGTGTGCTCTTCACTATTCGTGTAACACATTTTTCCCAGAAGGAGTTGAATAATTGTGTGGAACATATGTCCCCGGTCAATATCGACGGGTGCCTTGCGTTGAGCCAGCTAAAGATCCTCTCCTGACACACGACGATGCAACGCGTCGGTACGACCATTCCCTGCTCTCCTCAGCTTTGGAGGTTGCTCTAGCGTGCCTTAGGAAGGGCCTAGAGGACGATGATCACTATTGACATATAGTGAGTTTTTGTGTCAACATGGGTCTCAATTTGTGTGTACTTCTGAATATGGGTCCTGACTTCTGTTTTCATGTAAACATAGATCGGAATTTGTGTTTTTTTTTAAATAGGGATCCGTATTTGGGCTTTCTTGTGAACATAGATATGTATAAGTGCGTTTCTCTGAATAGGGGTCTGTACTTGTGTGTGCTTCGGAATAGATGCTTGTACTGGTGTGGTCGTGGGAACAAGGGTTCATATTTTATATTTATTTACATGTGAGTATGGGTCTTTCTTAAGAATTGTATGGTCGTATGAATAGTGGTCCGTACTAATGTGTACTTATGAATAGGTATCCGTACATGTGTGTACTTGATGGTATGAATCCAAACTTGTATATACTTGCGAGTAAGGGCTCGTCCTTACGTTTGATTGAGCGTAGAGGTCAGTTCTTGTGTGTACCTGTAGTTTGTCGCTCATACTCGCATTTATTTGTAAAAAGAGGCTCGTAAATGTGTGTTTAGGTGCGTATTAGTGAGTACTTGTGTAAACTTGTGTATAACGGTTTGTACTTGTGAGTACTTGTAAGTAGGTGTCAGTTCTTGTGTATACTTGTGAGCAAAGGCTCGTACATGCGTGTTCACGTTAGAAGGCGGCAGAAAGTGTGTGGGTTCTTGTGTGTAGATGATCGTGCTTGTGTGTACCTGTGAGTAGGGGTTAGAAGATGTGTTTACATGTGTGCAAGACATTTGTTTTTTGTGTGTACATGTGAGAAAGTATTTGTACATGTGTGTACTTGGGAGCAAGTAATTTGTACTTGTGTGTATTTTTGAGCAAGGAATTTATACTAGTGAGTACATGTGAGCATGGAAATTTCATTGGTGTTTAGCTCTGAGTACATGAATGCAACTGTGTATACTTTTGTTTTCGTTTGATGCACTCCGTACGTGTGTGTACTTGTGATGAAGGGTCCGTAACTGTGAGCAGAAGTTCGTACTTGTGTGTACATGTTGATATGGATCAATACTTGAATGTACTTGTGTGTAGAAGCCCGTTCTTGTCTGTACCTGTGTGAATAGAAGTTGCCTAAACTATCCTCTACACCATTTCCTCCTACGTTTTGGTGCAGCTGATGGAGTGTTACGCGCATTTGTGACAATGAGGCTGCGTCTATGAATCCTAATGAGATAATTTCATTGTATTTCTTCACATTTTTCATCTGAGAATTTGATTGAAGCTCAAACAAGTTCACGTATTTAATAAACTGAATCCTGAAATCTCTAGGTCTACTTTACAAATGATCTTCATATATTCATCGCTTCCCTATAGCAATTTTTGCAAAATTATTCACCTAATCTACGAGATGACAAAGACATCAATGAGGTCAAGTAGTCATAGGGCTACAGTGTCTGGTATAAACGGGACGTGGGTGTTAGCTCATGAGTATCTGGTGCAAAAGTGGGATGATTCATAACTCAATAGTTCAGGTAGCCCAGCGGCTAAGGTACCTGGTGTAGAAGTGAAATGTTTCAAAACTCAAGAGGTCAAATATTTATATAGTTACCGTCCCTTGTGTAAAACGGGTTTGCATAAAAGAGGTTGAGTAGCCAGATGTGTAAAGTGTCTGGTGTAAAAGTGGCATGACTCATAACTCAATAGTTCAAGTATCCATATGGCTTAAGTATCTGGCGTAGAGATGGCATGACTCATAACTAAAGAGGTCGAGTAGGCATAGGGCTAAAGAATCTGGTGCAAAAGTGGCAGGACTCATATCTCAAGAGGTTGACGAAATATCATTAGGCAGCATAAATAAGAAAGCATATCTGTTGAAAATTGGTGACAAGTAAGAATTCTGACTCGCATTGTTGAAAGGTCCTATAGATTTAATCAGAATCGCATGTAAATATGTTGAATTTTCAAAACTGTTGTTTACAAAGTTAACGTACATGAAAACTTAAGAAAAAATATCAATAATGAGGAACCTTGTCCTCGGCTGCCATGGCCGGGTAGTTACCAGTGCCCTAGTGCGGCATTTTATGCCTCCAATACTAGTGTAAAGGGAATCCAGACGCAAATTAGTGAAGGATTATATATAGGGATAAAAAAGCATGTCGGGGTAGGACGCGGTGCATGCAACCTTGACTCAACCGGTCCGTACGGGGCATTCGCGCAGAAACGGGGAGGGCGGGATCGGAGGGTACCGTAACTGGTTTGACGCGGAAGAAGTGGCCAGCCGGAATGCTGGAAACGGGTTATATATTTACATAAGGTTATTAGTATTTCAATGCTTGTGAGGATATTGCAACTTCGTTGCTTGCATAATGCACGTTCACTGCTGTGTCCTCTAAATGTTTTTTAGGGGATATTGACAATCATACATTTATAAGATATTTTTTTTATTGACAATTACATAATACGTGTTTTCGGGTTATATATTTACATAAGGGTATTAGCATTTCAAAGGTTGTGGGGATATTGCAACTTCGTTGCTTTCATAATGCACGTTCACTGCAATGTCCTCTGAAGATTTTTTAGGGGATATTGACAATCATACATTAGAAGATATTTTTATTGACAATTACATAATAATTTACAAGCTGTATTAAACGTCAAGACTCCACACATATTCTTCTTGCAGGATTGTTGATTTCCAGACACGTTCATGACGAATTTTTCAACCTTGATATCATCTTTTCGTCTAGCGCTATTGGAAAATAGTCGATTATCTTTTTAACTGGTACATTTTGACATAGATAATAGGCAAAGTAGATGCAGTAAGCTCCACAGACCAACGTTGGATCACTTTGGATTGGATTCTGTAGTACAAGTTGTGTTTTTGAATGGATATTAAAATGCTATGTTATATTTCCTCCATATATTTTTTGGATTGAACACAAAGGAATCAAAAAAGTAGTGTTTGTTTCCGTTTTTTGAATATTAGGATCCGATGTCCCATTTTATAAGGATCGCTTTCGCTGTTAACAATCATGTAGCCATTCATCTGATGCATGGGCATTCTGTTTTCCGCAGAACATAATATATAGGCACGTTTCATAATTGGAAGGCTCTTGGATATGTGGTCAATTTGATTATTATCCATGTTTACTGTAGATAGTTGAGGAATACCCTCCTTGCCGAATTTATTTGGATGACACCGAGTGTACTGTATAACCTACCAGGAACAAGATCTTATTGGTAGTGGGTGGATTTTCACAGTTCACTGTTATACGTATGTTTGCTGGTTTTTCTAGGTTAATGACATCTTCAGAGTCGGTATGTCTTGTATATATAACAAATATACTTCTTCCTGCAGGGAAATTTTGTCTTGTGATGAGATGAGCGCTGTTACGTCTCCCTAGAGCTGAAAGGGTTTGATGGTATGCTTGGGCACACTCTCTGGGAAACGATGATCTAATGTTGGTTACGCAGTTTCCGTTTACATCATCAATAACGTTTGTGATATCATTATGCTGGAAGTAATTTGGATTGCGATCATATGCTCCGTTGTGTGCAGCTTGATCAATGAGAAACAGGGCTAATTTATGTGGAACAATCCCGTTGAAAGGGGAATCAATGGAGATTGAGTTTTGACCGGTAGGAAACACGATTGTTTTGACAATAGGTCGATCGAACATGTATTCAATCATGTCATTGTTTTTTGTGAGCGCTTTATTATGAGCAAGCAGAGCTGTAGGGTATAGCACAATTTTTTTACACCATAATTTACATGAATCAACTAAATAGATGTATTGTTCATTGTCTTGTGTTAGAAGAAAGCTACTGGGTTAGGCCAGCTCCAAACGTATATTTACGCTGCAATTATCCAATGGATAACTATTGCTACCGGATACGTCAAAGTTTAGTGGCCCCATCATATGTATACCGTGACGTACACTTTCTTGAATCCATGTCTCGTTTTCGTTTTGAGTAGTAAAATTTGCCGCGACGACGGTATCTGGAATGGGTGTTTGCAATGATTTATACATCATATTCATCTCTTTATTATTTAGATCGGAGCTCTTCATGGAAGTATAGGTGTTGAGATTATTCAGTAGTCCTGTATAACTGTTTCCTTCACACTGAACACCATTTAGGAATAGAGAGTGACTTTGGAACATACGATGAAAGAATCCGTCAACGAGTGTAACATGTGCAGCGGCGGCCAATGCGCTTCCATCTGCATTTCTAACACGGATTTTCACTTCTGCAGTTAACGAGCTCAAGTCAACCATTTCATTATCCGATCCTGGAATATGAAATTCTATAAAGGAATCGAGTAATCGTGTGCCATGTTTCGAGCCATATCGGCAGCTGCAGGCTGTAATGTTCTTCGTAGAAAAGGCAATGTGCGTCTCACAAGAGTGGCTATGGTTGAGAAGAAACCGCTACCTCTCTGGTACGATATCGGACTTGTAAATCTGTCAATATCATGTAAACTTCCACCGCGTATTTTGTCACGTTTCGCGAATAAAACTTCGTATTGTTTGTACGATGGATATGCCTATACCACCCTCATGATTGCTTGATACCAAATGACATTTTTTATATCCAGCGTTATATTTATAAGGGTCTAGCTTCTTTTAAAATGCAATACGCATAGGCTAGATCCACCATCCTTGAACGGGATATTACCGGCAACACCATCTCGTAGATCGATGGAAATGGAATCAATATGACTAAGCTGTAATTTTTTATATTTGACATGAGCGCGTGTAAATGAATAAGAGGTATTAATAGGAATAACATCAAGAATATTGACTTGCTTATCACTCATAAAACTACGTGAAATTATATCGCAGTAATCGTTTATGTAGCGTACAGTATCGTTCATAAAGGACATTTTTTCGCTTACGTCAACTTCACCGACATTATATTTACATATCGCTCCACCCATTAAATCAGCCGATTGTTCTCCGACAATGTACCAATTCACCATAGCTTCAGTAAATTTGTGTTGCGACATGTTTTGTAGAATAAAGGCATTCAACTTTATGCGTCGTGTGGTCTAATCATATTCAAACAATTTTCCTTCATCTCAAATGATTTGTTTGCTTATCAGACTTTTTCTTATATTGATTTCTAGCTCGGCGATGTAATCTTCCATTGAATTGCCTGAGATACTCTCGGTAGGAATAAACAAAGCTTTTTCATGCCCGATTCGTTCATTTTCACCATTCAAATAGTCTATGTAGATTACAATGTTATATTGTATATCATACTTTTTTATCTTGAACCAATCATTATAGAATTCTTCTACAAGTCCTACGCTACACTCTCCCTGTAGCTGTATACCTGGATAAATACTCTTTGTACAACTTGATGACCTATTGTTTTGATACAATTGGCTACTGCCTAGCGATGAGACATAGACGAAAAAGTCCTACGGTTCCTGCATCTGCACTGGGTCCTACGTCATACTGACAACAAACCACTTGTAGACAACAATATATACTCTTAATACTAGGACAATCAAACAACTTTTATATATTTTTTTTTTCACATACAAGGATTATTTACATTATATGAATATTTAGAGGATAAATCCTGTAGACGTGGAGCTGCTTTCATCGCGACTGTATTCGCCAAAGACGGTCTCACCCGGCTTGCGTCTCTTCCATGTTAAATCCATTTCTTCATCGATTTCATTAGTCAAGGCACATCGCTTCCTCTTTTTAGCGACGGACGGTTTATTTTCAATGAATTTTTTTGGGATTTCCGAATGCCCATAGGCAAGAGTTGTGCATGGGTCGAGATAGTAGCGCTTATTCTCAAATTTACAGAGGCAGTTTTTGATAGTGCGTACAGTTTGGAGTTGGCATGCTTGCGCACGAATGTTGTATATTATCTCAAATTGTGTGCGTGTTTTCTGGTTATGTATATCTCTGTATTGTTCATGTTTGATTTTGGCTTGTGTCTGGTAATTGACACCTTTAGCAGCCGATTTTGTTGCGTCGGACTCAAGCAACATGCTGTATCACTTGGGTTGTAAGCAGATGATTTCACTCGGGTAGTCATCAGCTGTTTCGCTTTTCAATAGTCCTAGCTGTCCTTTCTTGTATTCATCGAACAAGGGATGATTTTTGGGATGGTTGGAGAAGTCCATGTATTCAGCCAGGGGAACTTTGCGCATTTTCGCTTCAATGTCAGCCAAGCCTTTGAACTGGATTAGCAACGAGTCAGTGTCCGAGTAGATGAGCGAGACGTTGTCACCGTAGCATGGTTTCAGTGTGTCATAGATGAAGCTGTAGACTTTTGCTTTTGCTTATTTAAGCCCGAAGAATCCAACTTGAAGTGGATAAACCATTCGGACATTTTTTTGCTTGAGGATCATGATGACTGTTTCGGGACCGATGGCGTAGTAGTTTTTTAGGAGCGGGTTGGCAGCGTGTTTTCGGAACTCATTGGGGGTGCACACGACCTTTGCCTCTAGACTTCTGATGAGCGAGTTGAAAAAACAGCTTATCGTATATACTATTGGATAAAAGTTTGTACAGGGTCTTTTCAAAGGAGTTCGTAGACTTCTGACGTTTCTGGATATTTTTCATGATGAAAGTTTTGAAGATCGGTTCCTGCTTGATGCGAAAAATTCGATGAACCTTGTTGACTTCCAGTCCTTGCCTGAGGAGTACTTGGAGAAGTTTCAGGGCCACGAGGTAGTCAGTTCGAGGTAGATGGCTAGTAACAAGCTTACGATCTGCTCGTTTTCTGTTTTTGAGATGTTCTGAGCCAGCCAAGAGATTTTTTTGTGAAGGGTGAAACATCGTCCAAGGACATCCCTTCGTGATGTAGCAGGAGTGGCAGCTCATCTGTTTTTCTTGCAACTTCATCGCTGACTTGGGCATTCACGCAGACAATGTACGTATACTCTCCAGAACAGTCTGTGTTTTCCAAGTCGAATGCTTGAATTTCTTACGGTGTGAGCTCGAGGATTTCGCCAATGATGAGGGGTTTGCTCAAGCATCCACCATAAAGACTGTTAAAGTCCCAAATTGCTGCTGAAGACTCGGTTAATGTAGGGTCATAGTCTTTGCATCGGGGATTGTTCATCTTGGTAAGACCTTTCGTCAACGTTACGAATCCGCCTCGTGTGTTTTTGACAATCAAGTTCAGGAGATCGATATCTTTGACCAGCGCCAATTTCATCTTTCCTTCGTAAAGAGCGGCTTGCATTGCAAAGCCAGGGACGCTCACAAAATGGACGGGGTCCAGGGTATAGTCGCGTGTCATGGTCTCTCTAAACTTTTGGAAGACCTCGGCCAGCAGCAGCGTGTCGATGAGCAGGTATATGATTATGTAATCACGCAACGTTTTACAGTTTGCTGCCTCCCACATTTCGATCACTTCAGTATAATCTGAGTCCGATATTCCTTTCCCTCGAAGTTGATTGTAGGAGGCTTGTTGCGATGGGATCTCAGTTTGGTCCAGCACAGAATCCGATGCGATGGCTTCGTAGCAGAAATGTCCTTTTCGAGTGGCGAGGTCTAGAACCTTGTCACTGTTTCGAGACTTGAGAGATGGGATTTGAGAAGTGTCATGTCATGCCCACTATCTTTAAGATTTTTGGCAAGACTGTCTAAACTTGAGTTGAGGAATGAGAACGAGTCGACGAACTTGACGCCGTACTTGCTCATGACATCGTTCAAAGAGACAGAGATGCTGAACATTTTATCTGATTGGTTTGGCAAAACATTTATTTGGAAAAGTTTTTACCATCCAATCCTCTCAGTATGAAGCGCATGTCATAGACGGATGCATTGTGAGCAATACAAGGCATGAACCTGAGTTTTTCCGTTATTCTCAGGTTACAATTAGAACAAAGAGACGCTATGTAGTTTCCTGTTATTACCTCTTTAGTGGGGCCGAAGACTCCCTCAACGTAATGGTTATGATGTACTCGTTTTTTTACCCTTTTCTCTACAAGCGTCTCCGCAGCATTCACATGTTTTGCTTTCGCAATATTTTTTCACGTCTTATTTGGTGAGGACGAAGATGGGGAACAATAGTAGGGTTGACATGTATTCGTTATAATGTAGCAACATATTCTTAACAAGATGTGTTTCCATCTCCTCAAGGGGAACTGTAGTCGAATCGACCACTTTGTGCTTTACAATTTTCACGTCTTTATCCACAATAGTATAGCTGTACATGCACAACTTGTGTATGTTGACTACATGTTTACCCTCTTGGGTGGCCTCCAGCACAGATACACAGTCGTAATAACTTACAACAAGGGGTTTCATTGTTGCATGCATGGCTGAGAATTGGTACATTTCCCCTTCTTCAGGCATACCGATGTTTTGCAAGCCTGTAGTGGACGAACATAATTTTACGTGACGCTCTTTTTCGCTTCCGTGCATGCCCTGCATGCAGTATGAACAATAAAAGTTGTCTCTCTGTCTCGTACGTCTGAATGTGCGCATAAATGTAGAAAAACATGGAATAATGGCGACATGATTAGCATCTAAGATTTGCACAAGGTGGATCGTGCGCTACTCACTGGCATCTAAACTGCCTCTGTATACACTAACCAGCCCATAACTTGCTTTCTCTTTAGTGAGTTGATATAGTCTAATGTTGACATCACAATCTCTTTCTATGTTTGGTAAATCTTGTAAAGCCACAGGTGTGTTTAATGAACGTTTTGGAAAATTAAAATAAGTGTTTTTGTATGGGATGTATGTATCACATGATTGTCGTTTAAAATTGGAGAGATTTGTATTTTCAGGTAAATGGATATGGGCAATCATGCTTGTCAGGACACAATTATTGTTTGTTGTTTTGATGTGGACTATATGATGCCCGCCTGGACAATTTGTGGGCCAAGGAACAAACCTACCCAGTTTTTTTGTTCCTTTAACTCCTGTCTTGTAGAATTTAAGGTCAACAGCGGTGATTGTATTAATGCTCCAGCCACTGCCTTCTAGCTCCTGTTTTTCTAATTTATTTTGTAAATCTACCCCGAGATTCTCAATCAATTCACTTAAATCCACTGTTTTTATTAGCTGGATCGCTTTTGTGTTTAATATCCAGTCCTTCTCTTCTATAGATGCAGCCTCCATGGTTTTCCCTATTTTAACCTTCGCGGTGTACTGGAATCTCTGGAAAGTTCCTAATTTTGGTTCAATGTGCTTCACCAATTCTCTGCATCCTAATGTTATCAAGGATGATATGTTGACGTGATCAGTGATTGGGATAAATGTCGATGTGACGAAATGCGGGACCAAAATACCTTCAGAGGTTGGTGGGTGAAATATAGCCACTCCCGACTCGACAGTAGACGCCTCAACAGGAGACGGCGGCAAGGGCGCATCCAATACAGCTGTAGGTTGAACTCCGGGTAATTCCGGAGCAGTAGCCTGAGCGACGGATGGTTCAACAGGACACACTGCATCAGTAGACTGAGCGACGGATGGCTCAACAGTAGCCTGAACTCCGGGTAGATCCGGAGCAGTTGACTGAACTCCGCGTTGTTCCGAAGACGGATTGGGGATTGAAGCGCGTTGCGGGCTTGCGCTAGGCTTCGCGGGTATTGCGGTCACTGCGACTCTAGGGTTTGCGGAAATTGCGACGCTTGGGATACTCCCTGCATCATCCAACAATGGCTCAACCGTCATATCGTCTTGATTCATCCTACAGGAATAAAACACTACATTAACAAATAACGCACGGATAAAACAATACACAAATAGCAAAGAAATCTCTAGAATAAAAATGTCTGGATACATATATTATGCGAGGAAGGTGTGACGTCGACGAGATTATAAGCTGAACTAATGTCTGGGCTGCAGCACACCCCCTTTTATACATTAGTAAACGATTCATGTTGTAACCTGTTTGTTTACATTGGTGGGGGTACGCTGAGGTGTTAGCTACATTACCGATAATGACGATCGAAGCTGGAAAATTTGTGTCAACGACTCCATTTAATGTTTTCGTAAATGACTCGTAACAAAATAGAATACATTGCTTGGAGACTTTAAATCAAAATGACTTAATATCTAGCTTCCTCAGTCAAGAGGAATTCGTATTCAAACATATGAGCAAGGAAGACTTCCTATGGTGAAGATGTAATAATTATTGAAAATATACACTAACCTTTGTCTATGCCCGATATTGTAAAAGGATCTTGATGGATGATAAGCTCGAGTCTGTTGCGCGTATGCTTCACACTGCCATGGCGGGCTCTGCTGTCGAGCCTGCGACCAGTGAGGCAGCGGATGACGCTGGTAGTTTTGGTTACTAGGCATCGGATCACCCTGATAGTTTGGCCAATGACTGGCCAGCGGATATGCCTGAAGAAGCTTCGTCGGTCTGCAT
>SDVV010010791.1:0-16106 GCA_016164225.1 Gammarus roeselii
TATATACAATGAATCTAAAAATAAGGATGCTGATCAGGTAGGCCCATTAAATTAGATTGAGTGACCTTGTAGTTTTTATAACAACGTATAGGTGAGTAAATGGGACCGATTGTGAGCGGTGACGGCATCTTGCTTCCATAGGTGAGCAGAGTGCACAGCCTTCCCGGAACATATCACGACCAAAGGAATATCAAAGGAAGTTTGAAGTACACCATTATTCTGCAGTATATGTGATGAAATTGAAATCAGTCAAATGGAAATTGTAAAAAACAATTTGTTACAGCTCCTAGTTCTGACTATCCGCCTAGTCCATCGGGTGGCAAAAGTTGCCAGGATTAGTTTGGGCCACATATATGAAAGTTATACACAATAAATCCAAAATAGGTTCTATGGCAAGCTAAGAACTTTACACTGAGTATTTGAGGAGGTGTATAGACGGTTGGGAGGCATCCTACTTACCTAGTTGGACATACGAACACGACTCTTTCCAACACATCTCACGATGTAAGAGGAATCAGGGTAATTTTACAGTGCTCACTGAATATGCACTCTATCTTGTTAACATAAGATATTGCGATCTGACATCGTTTTTTTTACATAACAATTGGTCACAATGAGGATTCTTAATTCAGATGTACATTCCAATTCATTGGGTAGCAAAAGGTTCGACGGTATGTGTGGGCTTATGTGAATCAGAGACCTACTGGCACAACAAAAGACAGGCATTAGATCTTTATTATAATAAAAAGGTATATATTCGTACACGGGTGCAATGTTATTTTAGCGGAACAATACATTTATACACAAATCAAAATAGGTATAATGACATGATAAGAACTTGTAACTGAGTAATTGGGGCTCTATACACATATAAAAATACACTCGTCATTTCGACTTATCTAGGGTAGTAGTCACGAGATTGTCCCAAAACCGACTGGGCATAACTAGTCAAATTGGCTAGTTTTCAGACCGAGGTAGTCAAAATGACTAGCCTTAATACTGCTGCTGAAGTGAATGCAGCAGCATGAGCAGCGGATGCTGCTGCTGTCGCTGCTGCTGCTGTCGCTGCTGCTGCCGTTGCTGCTGTCGCTGCTGCTGCCACTGCTGCCACTTTTCACTGCTGCAAATGATGTTGCTGCCGCTGTTGCTGCTGCTGCTGCTGTTGCTTCTGCTGTCGCTGCTGCTGCTACCGATGCTGCTGATGCCGTTGATGTCGTCACTGCTTGCTGCTGATGCCGCTGCTGCCGCTGCTGCTGCTGCCGCTGCTGGTGCCGATGCCGCTGTTGCCGTTACTGCCGCAGCTGTCACTGCTGCCTTTGCTGCTGATGCTGGCGATGTTGTTACTGATACCGCTGTTGCTGCCGCTGCTGTCACTGCTACCGCTGCTGCCACTGCTTCAGCTGCTGCTGCTGCACCACTGGTGCCGCTGCTTCCACTGTTGCCACTGCTGTTTTCGTTGCTGTTGCTGTTACTGTTGCCGCAGCTGTCGATGCCGTCGCTGCTACTGATGCCGTTGCTGCCGCTGCTGTTGCTCTTGATGCTGCCGTTGCTGCCACTGCTCCCGTTGTTGTTGCCGCTGCTGTTGCCGCTGCGGCCGCTGCTAAAGCGAGTGCACCGGCTTCTGAGGCGAGTGCGCCGGCCGCACGGATCTGGCCGTCGCTTCTACTGCTGCGATGCTGTAGTTAGTGCTGCTGCCGCTGTTGGTACTGCTTCTGTAACGTCACGTTGGTACTGCTTCTACCACAACTGCCACAGCTGTTGCAGTCGCCACTTCTGCAACCGCTGCTGCTGCTCCGCTGTACTCCTGTCGACTCTGATACTGTTTACCCTTGCCGCTGTTTCTACATGCCGCCTCCGATACTGTTACTGTCATCCGCTGTTACTGCAACCACTGTCATGTTGTAGAGATTGGTTCAAATGCATTGCACTATTGCAAAATGTTGAGTTAACATACGAATCCCATACAAATGTTGTATTACTCCTGTCAGTTACTTCTTAATATCCAATATAAAATGAACTTTCAAACTGATAATCTTGGCAAAATACATCTCTACGTCAGTAGGTAACGCACCGAGTGGGCTTAGGCCTCTTTGAGTGCTCCGCTTGTGGACGTGGTTGACGTTTATTTCGGTCTCTTCACCGCAACTGCAGTTACTATTTATGCAGGCTACAGATGATTATGCTCAGAGGCTTCTCTTCATCAAATTTCAACTGCAGACCCAGTGCAGCCCAGGAGACTACAACAAAAGTCAGGCAATATAGGTATTTGCATTGCAAATATTGTAGCCTAACGGACTATTCTTATATTATCGCGTCGTTTGGTACAAGAGATGATATGAAAATTTCAAAGTAATTGTTATTCAGTCTTGTAGTTTGTTTACGGTTCGACGTATCTGTTGCACACTTTACCAATTTTCATAAAGGAACAGTGCTGCTGAAGTATCACACATAAAATGGGAACGCCCAACTTAATCTATTTCACATCAACTAGTAGATTTCAGTAGGTTCACGCAGCTCCAATTGTTCACTAAATTTGCCCACAATAGTGACCGTCAGTCCTTCAAAGATAGATACAACTTTCAAATTAAATAACTGTAGTGCTGCCTTTAGCTGCTTAAAAGCTGTGATGTTAAGTGACACCAGTAACAGATCCCATAAAGCCATGCAATTGTTCCAATGTAGTCTACAATCTGTCAAACACTGTAATCACAAAATCGTTAACTGCAGTTCGGCCATGCACAACCAACAGTAGTTATTCTACCTTCGGTGTAGAAGTCAATGCAGCTCAATACTATCTAATCATAGTAGTGCAACTGAAGAGAGCAGCGGCCTGTGTTCGCAGGTCTCTGTATCAACATGCCGAGCTGCTGTGTTATGGGCGTCCTGATTGGCCAAAATGGAAGGCACGTGACACGCTGGGTGAACGATATTCTTAGAGAAACCGTTGCAACCGTTGAACGAATCTAAGCCCCTGAGCAGAGTGTAACAATTTTTCACATTACTTCGCATGGCTAGTTTAAACTAGTTAAATCGACTAGGTTATTTTTCTGCGTGAAATGAATGGTAGGGATGCGGTCTCACGTAAATGTGTGACGTCGGGTTGATGCAGCTACTTCCAGTAAAATCAATTTACTGTGCCCTTGCTCAGGAAGGGGTCAGGAGGATCTCAAAACAAAACGACTTACACAAATCACAAAACTTGCCCAAAAAGGCTAACCCAAGCAAAGAGGCTCGCCCAAATCGATAAGGCTTACCTATATCAAAAAGAAATTCTGTAACCAAAACGACTTGTACCCAAAAAGACCTAGATGTAAAGGCTTAATGAATAAACCTACCCAAACTAAGTGCTGGAACTCCCCGCTCGTGGTCTTGGGGTTGTAGGAGTCGGTGTCCCCATTCTCCTTGACGATGACGGTTCTGTACAGGTCCGACTGTGGCAAGGTGATGAGAGCGGCGACAATGTTGTGGTCGAAGTTGAAGACGCACACCCTCAAGCCAACCTGCTCCCACATCCTAGCCACCTTGGGCACCTCCAGCTTTAAGGCAAAGGGCCCCGCAGAGTCGAACTGGGGAGGAGGATGGTGTCGAGATCATCCAAGTGGTATAGTAAGTGGCCCACCATTGGGAGGGGGGAACCAAGATGCATCGCCCCCTCCCCAACCCCTTTGCATTTGATTCATATATAAACCAACCATTCAACTTCACTTGATAGCATACATTTGTTAAATTTTCCCCTCCCCCAAAGTGGCTGGTCCCTACGAACGCCACTGGTCAACAGTTCTGCGTCACATTGTCTGTCATCAGAGCTGACCACAACCAGTAACTAAATGCTAATTCAGATTATCTTGTCCAACTTCCCACCAAAAAATTTGACAGAATATAGAGAAGATGTAATTAGCTCTTTTTATTGCTCAACTGTACCTGCCATTTGTTTCGGGACACAAAGGTCACACCAAAGACTGATAGAGCGATGACTAGATGGATCGCAAAGTGTTGCACTTGAAGAGCTGTGTGCACTTACACTCATTACACTTTCACTCAAATGCACTGTAATATTTGTTAATCAATAATATTTCGCTACCTGTAAATTATCAACTTCCCGTTGCAGTAAACGTGTAGAGTATTGTTTTTTTCCCTTCTAGTTCATCATGCTAGCAGCCCTTGTCACTGAAATCTTATATAATCGCAAAATCAAGGGGAGGAGGCCTAGCCTCAACGGTCTCCGCTGTCACACCCTCTCTCTCACCGTAATTTTTTCTTGAAGGAGGCCTAGCCCCAGGGTAGGCCCTACGGCGAAGATGTTCAGCACCCAGGTCTGGGGCCTCTTAGGAAAGGGGAAGACCTGTATCTCCCTGCCCTCCTTCCTCACGTTTCTCCAAGCCCAGTCCCCCTCGATGGGGTCGTAGAAGCGGTCCATGCGACTCATGCGGTAAATGCGATACTCCCGAAGAGGATCCACATCAATAGGGCCTGGGAGATGGGGTTGGAGGGTTATGCTCTATAAATCGGCTCTGTAGAAGTGTGAGCAAAATATAGGATTCTCTGCAATGAAGAGTCAAGGCAGCCGCTGGTGTATGGTAATCCATCTTTCATTTACATCGGGTATATGCGTAATAAAAATTTAAGGGAGCTGAAATTGTTAGCAATTTTGGATTTGACTGACGAAAGAGATGATGGAACTAGCTTCACATGTAAACTCAATATATGAGCTGAATATATTTGCTCATCGAGGTACCGCTTTTGATTATTAGGCATTTCAAACATCGAGTAAACGTTGCATAAGTTGGAAGAATACGACGAAGCCATTTCATGAAAAAAATATTCAATTCATACATACGTAAAATGTTTATTTTAAACTTACACCCAGCCTCATCGGAGCGGTCGGAACAGTCGGGGATCCCGTTACACCGAGAGATGAGAGGGTAGCAGCCCCCGGTGAGGCAGGGCAGGGTGAGAGCTTCACACTCCCCGGCATCTGGGAGGAAGGTGGGAAGAGTTGGGATTTAGGGAAGAAGACGACGAGGACCAGGTAAGAAGTGGTCCTTATAGTAATTTTCCAAATCAAATGTTAGGAGGTTTTTCTGGTCCTCGGGGTACATCGATCACGAGGCATCGATGCAAGTTTATTGAAAAAAAAATTAGTTCCAGTATCGAAGTATGGAACATAAGTTTCGCGTTGCATACATACAGGGTGTTTCACAAAAATAAAGCCTACCCCTTTTACAGATTGGATAAATAACGGAGAAATTTGTTTGTTTGGGTACCGCAAACAATCTGAATGCAAAAAATTGCTGGACTTCAGTGAATAAAGGCCACTAGAAGCTACTTGCGCGAAAACTATTGTAAATGAAACAAAATATCTCGATGCATAAATTATTTTCTAAAATGAACATTCGAGAAATGCAATTTATTATAAAAAGTAAAAACCTCTCATTATTCTATTCATTCCAATCTCTCATTTCGCTATATAAAATAGGGCATTTGAAAATAAGTTCAATATGTTAAACCTAAGACTTGGAAACCCATTGCTAGACGATGGAAATAAATGATTTAATAATAATAATAATAATAATAATTGATGCAAGCACTTTTTTAATTAGAACTGTACTGGCTCCAACAAAGCAGTAGGCGCTGTTGGGAAGACCCTGCCTGTTAGATGACCCCACAGGAATGAAATCACATGGTGTTGAATCAGGGACATTCCATGTCATACTCTTTTCGAATTACTCTTCGCTGAAATGTTGCCTGAAAATATCCGTTCACGGTGGGTTTTCCGTCTGCTGTAGCTACCAAATTCAGTCAAATTTGTCCCCATAAACAATCTGTAATTGTTGAGTTATTTATAATTCTAGAATTTGATGGGACTAATGTACATGTCATTACCACTGAGTTCAACTAAGCGAGGAAGTTCTTCGACATTCCTTATTTTCTCGTAGACGTTAGTTTTGGGTGAACGTTTTTATTTGTTAATAATGACGGCAGTTCAGTCTGTTTACCATGCCTGCCAGATACACAAACTCTCGCCCCATATCCAGCAACTAATACCGCAGCGAATCCTTCTGGACGTTGAAGATACTACTCAGCAAATCTTACATGCCGCGGTAAATCTCCATCAAGAAGTTGATGCTTGATTTCTATCTTGTAAGGATACCAATTCTTTTTTTTTGTTAACCAGCCATTGAAATGATGAGCGCTGCAATTTCGGGTCATTTCCCTGAACAGACGCAATTGAATTTTCATTCAAAACCTGCCGAACTCTAAGGATGTTTTGTTCGGTTTTTAAAGTAATCTGCCAAACCGAGTGACCTCAATTCAAATTGAGAATAATTCCATTCGCTTGAATTTCTTCGCAGTTCTACACATTTTATGTTTAATTGGAGGATTTAGCGCAGGGGTATTGCAACGGGAAATTATTTTGAATTCCCTTCAAACTTTTATTCCGGCAAAAGTACCTGTTATAATTCGTATAATAGATTCAAATCATCTAGAGTGTCCTTGCTGTACATTATTTATATGGATCGAACTGAAACCAAATGTATTTATTTTCATTTCGGGGATATTTTCTACCGCCAACGTTAGGTCTCACCCAAGTTGCTTGTTTGGTGGCCCTCACTCTACAACATTCTTTTGAAATACTGCAACGTCAAAATTAAAATGGATTCAAGTACTAACAGAAAAGAGTATCCTCCGTCGAATAAGAGAAACACATTCAGAATACTTTATTTGTATATGAAATATTTTTACTTGTACCCATTTTCATATGCATAAATATATGTGAGAATTACAAATTATTTCGAACACCCCGAATTCTACCCCATGTTCTTTGTTCAATACCGTTAACCTGAGAACCACACAACTGAGCTGAAACCAGGCAAAAAAAGCTACAGAGGAGGGAATATGATGAGTTCGAATGTTAATTGCTTATCAGCCCTAAATATTTTTTTTTATCTTTTTTAATTACCAATAAAAACACTAGTCGCATTTACTACGCTTGTATTGGTATTTTAAACAATGTTGGTGATGGCAGTCTCATGAGCTTTGGCTGTACCCAGCTTTGTAGACAGGAATTTCCCAACGGGGAGGAGGGTGAATCGGAACTGCCTGGGCCATTATATAAGGATTCAGGACCTCTTTTCATTTGAAAGTCATATTAAACCTGTATCATCACTGCTCATGGGTTCGCGCCTGGTAATACTGGTATATTATTGGTAGCGCCAATTAAAGGGAACCTCTAGTTTGTCTCCCTTCGCGAGAAGGTTAGCAGTTATCTGGACGGTGTCACTCACCTGTGGCCTTGACGTTGTGGTAGTACACACCAGCGTCGGTGAGAAGCACGAGTTGTGTAAAAACGAACGTCGAGGCAGGGTCTGGACCAGCCATGGAGGTGGGAAAGAATCTCACCTGGGCACCCGATCCATCCCGAGACCTGTGAAGAGGTGGAAGGTGGTGGTTTGGTTAAAATAGTGTTGTGGTAGATGGGGAGGAGGTGATGGTTAGATAAAATTCAAAATCAAAATCATTTATTGACAGGTAGGAGAAAACTGACTATAAAACAAGCCCCTCTATATAAGCTAAATAGCTTTTCGGGCAACACACACACAAACGCACACAATAATCCTACATAAAAAATAAGTAACTTCTAAAGAGAAGGACAGGTGGCGGGCTAGGAACATCGTACAATGCTACGGCTGGCTGAGAAACAAATCACACTAAATCCACTCGTTGCCTCCCAACTGATTTAGATTGTGTAACGAATCACCAGGAAAATACAACACTTAATATCAATTAAAGAAGATTAGACATAAATTGAACAGAGTTTTTTTTACAAAAGACAGCGCATGGAACAAAAAGAATTGGCCTCCCGACACATAAGAAATAAAAGTGATCCTAATTTCCAATAAACTAAAAAAACAGTATGAAAACACGTATATGCATATAAGGCCGGAAATAGGTACGAGGAATGGGTTTCATCATGAAGGTAGGATGTGTGATGTAATGGTTTGATAAAAGTAGGAGAGGGGTGGGTATAGAATGAGGATGAATGTAGTAATAGTAGCAGTAGTACCAGTAGTAGCAGTAGCAGTAGTACCAGTAGTAGTAGTAGCAGTATTCTAGCAGTATTCCAAAACCGAGTTTGGAGTATAACCATCCCGGCCTAGATGAGGTGCCATCGTTCATGGGTTGCGGATGCTGAAGGCTCTAACAAAGGTTGTTGCCACCTTGGCGTCAATAGTCCTGACGTCAAATTTTCTTGGTAATGGGGTGGTGGATTAGTGGTAAACGGTTGTAAATTGTTGGTAGCTTGATTGGAAAGAAGTTCTTGACTACTGATATTTTGTATGGTTTTAGCTGCAATTTTTGTCCATTAATTCTGTTCCTTAGGTTATAATCTTGGTCAAAGAGGCCTTCAGGGTTAGCTCTAGTAAACCCGTTTAGGTTTTTGAAAGTTTCTACTAACTGAGCTTTAGCTCGTCTTCTCTGAAATGACATCAGTTCAAGTTCGTCTAGTCTTTGCGGATATGTCATATTTCTCAGTTCTGGAATATTTTTTGTTACTTGGTGCTGAACAAGTTCCATTTTGTTAAAATCCCTTCATTGGTGAGGGGACCAAAGGTGTACACCAAATTCCATCGGAGGCCTGGCGAGTGAAGTACATAATGGAAGCATGATCATAAGTAAATAATAAAATAAACGACGTTTATTCACGAGATGCCTCGTGGTATTCTGGTGTTTTACAAAGAATTTCTCAATTCTACAATACACATCAAATTTGGGGTATAAATATTGTATCGAGTAATGCAACCGGTTACACAAAAGAGTCGCCAGATCCCTGAAAGAAATTAGTAGGTTCGGGTCAGTCTCAATTCTATAATACAACTTACATCCAGGGTACAACATTACCGTGTAATATATTGAGGGCCTCGTTACATATAAGACGCATTTTGTTACGCATTTTATTACAGATTTTGTTCCACATAAGACTTGTTATAGTTCTATGGAACAAGTGATGTATGTTCATGTTCCTGGCCACGGCTAAGAAGATCTGAGTGGCAAGTATTTCTGGATATGTCGTACGACACTATCGTACATATGGTTCGGATGTATTTACGTTAGGTCATCTTTAGAGGTATTTCTCTTCATTCTGTAGTACATCACAAAAAATCCATTACATGAAACCGTTACAAAATGGAATGTACGGGAATGACTCAGGCATTAAAAAGCACACAAAGCAATCGCGTACGGTTAAAGTGCCAGCTGCACGGTTTGTTATAGTTCTAACTCTGAGTGGAACACTGCAATCTTATGATCAACAAATAATGACAGGGCAATCTTATGATCAACAAATAATGACAGTGGCACCACTCCCCACGCATCTAGAAGTGGTACACATCTACATACATACATTCATACTCACGCTCATACATACACGTATAGAAGTGTACATACATACACATACATATACATACATATACACTATACGTACATATACTTACATATATACCTACATACATATACACATACACAGATATACATCTGCATACATGCATACATTCATACACACTTATATACATGTATACTCATACACACCTATACATATACAATGATGAGAATGTGCCCATACTGAATCAAGTGCTTTTTCTTATATACAGGGATCGATCCCACCTAAATGTACCGCGATCGGATGATTAAGGCGTCAACGGACTCTCAGAGTTTCACATGTCGGTACTCGTACTCGTCTTAGATAAACCGCAGTACCAAAAATAGGAGCTCCATGTATAGAAGATGCCGCAGTGTCAGTATCAATTGCAGATGCAGTACTCAAAACACAACAGCACATGGCATCTCACTTAACGTAAAGAGGAGACTACGGACAATAGTTTAAGGTACTGTTATTGCGAGTGTGGCCAAACAGAACAAACATACTTATCATTTACATAGAATTGCTTCCGACAGAGCATCTAGATTCAAGTGAGTTCAATGCTGAGTGGCTTTATGGAAAACCTGGCTACGCGCGTGATATCGAATAAATGGTCTGTTGGCTTTCTTAGAATAGACAACATACATATTTACATGAAATACATTCCAGCCTGTATCTCGAAATAAAAAGTGAATTCAGACACTGCGTCAAGATGTGGACACTTGGTTCCGCCATAGCTGATAGATACCGTGTGGAAGCACCCAACCCTGTGACGCAATTGGAATGGTTTAAGGGTGTATGTGGTTCTGGTTAGGAGCCTCTCGTGTTGTGAGGGTCCGGTGTACCTAAGCTGCAGGGTTTTTCATCTGCGTAAATATCATCCACATACGGATGAACTTTTCTTCTGCTAGCACCTGCCAACGAACGAGCAGTAGAGTGGTGCATTCTTTTCCTGAAGATGATGCATTGGTGGGATTTTTAATGTCAGCTGGTCGATTGTTGAAGATTCTTGGGCCTGAGGCAGAAAATGCCTCTGCCCCAGTCTGTGTTCTTCTGAATCCGGTGTCAATGTTACTTCCGTTTTGCGTTGATCGATTGTGAGCTGCTATACGGTTTACAAATACGACTATGCTCGGATATGACAGCTTGTTCTGAATTTTGAAAGCTGGTCCAGCTTCATTAAGTTCTAGTCGCTCGTATATGTTTAACCAGCCATGTTTGTTTAGTAATGGCGTCACGTGATCACTCTTTTATAATTTACATCGTGAGCGACCTTAGCTGTGTAGTTCGGACAGCGTTGGATATCATCGAGCAACGTTTTCTTGCACTTCCCCAATATGTCACGGAACTTGTAGTGGAAGCTTCAGGATATAAAGCCGAGGACTATTGCCTTTCTTGTAGCTAGCTTCCACTTGAGTTTTCCACTCGAGATTTTTGGTGATTGATGTTCCAAGGTCTCGTTGTAGATTGATTACAGTCAAATTCTTGTCTGCCATTACTTCAGCAGAATTTCGATTTGATTAGATTTGAGCCCAATTTCCACCGGAGCCTCAACGTGGGCAAATTTTTTATTTTGTGATCCGATGTGAATAACAGTGCATTTTTCAATATTAAAGTTCATTTGCCACTTATCAGACTAGTCGACTAGTTAATTAAGATCCCTTTGGATAGTCGACTATGCGATCTTCACTTCACTCAGCTTTGTGGCAGAGTTTAGCGTCGTCAGCTAATTTAGATAACTGGCTAATGATGTCGGCGTCGAAGTCATCTATATAAATTAAAAAGAGGGTTGCCCCAAGAACACTGATTTAGAGTACTCATGATGTTACCGTAGCCCACCGCAGCGCACTCCTTGCTCGACACAGACCCGTTGCTTGCGACCCGTGAGCTAATTACAGTGGCACCTGGCGACGTTTCCAGTTATGCCAAGAGCCTCCACTTTTCTCAGTAGGCGTTCATGTTTAACCTTATCAAAGCGCTTTTTTAAAATCAAGATAGTTGAAGTCGACAGCTTTGGTTTCATTGTATATCTCGATGACCTTATTGAATTTGATTTGATTTAAGCCTCAGTTCCACGAGAGTCTCAACGTGAGCCATAACAGCCTCCCCCGTAGGGCTCGACGATCATGGATTCCAGTAGACTCGCACGCCTTGGTGTGCGAGAAAAACAACGTTGTCAAAGTTAGAACATTTCGAAAGTTTCAGTCGTGTCAGACGCACGCTGGTACGCACAAGAAAAACGTTGAGGCGAAACGGATCTCTGCTTTTAATCATATAAAACTTGAAGATTAATATGTATGCACGCTAGTACGTACTGGTAGCATGGTCGAGATTGGTGCAAGGTTTACGGCTACACGGACAAAGTAAGCTCCGACAGCTACGCAACGCAATGTTTCCAGCTAAGCGGTCTAATTCAGTTGGAGTAAAACTCCTCTATTTAGGTAAGATAAAGACTCAGATGAAACGAATCCCCGCCTCCAACCCCTCAGAACCTCAAGAGTAATATGTACGCACGCCCGTGCGCGCAGATAGTACCGTCGAAATTGGTACAAGGACTACGGCTTTACGGACGAGATCAACTCAAACCGCAACGCATCGCAAGGCTTATAGCTACGCGGTGATGGTCAACCACAGAAATTACAAATGGTCCGTGCACGCGCGAGCGAGCACAGACTAAGAATAAGCGCTTATTCACAAAATCACTAACAGGAACTCTCACACAAGTACACTAGCAGTTTTTTATATGACAGAATTGAGGAACGTGACGAGGAAAGAAAAGGCAGGTTCATCATAAGCTAAAAACTGCTCAGATTATAGAAATCACACTTCTTGTTTGAGGGGATATGGTGGGGGGGGGGCAGAGGTCCCTCGGGTTCCAAAAGAGCCCGACGGCACCCGGGAATAATAACTAATTATTTTACTGAAGCATTTTAGGGAAGAGAGGAGTGGGGGGGGGGGGGGAGAAGTCACTTGGGTCCCAAAAGAGCCCGACGAGGCATGGAGGGTAACCCTAGTCCTCCGGGCTCCCCGAGCTCCCCGGGTCCCTCGAGTTCCCTCATCTCAGTTCATCTCGACTTGTTTCGACTGATTTCGCACCCAACTCGACTCGCCTCAACATGTTTCGACTGATCTCGACGCACCTCGACCAGCTTCTAGGCAGCCTTACCCCTCTGTGCCAGTAATCCGTGGACTGTAATAACTATGTTTTCAATTCGTCCATTTCACATATATACATTGGTCTGTGTATGGATTTTACAGCGTCGGGAGGGGGGAGCAGAGGTTCCAGGGTTCAGGGCCTCAAGAGGGGCCCAAAGTTTCACAAGAGGGTCTCAAAGAGTGTCAAAGGTATCCCAAAGGACTCCAGAAGGGTCCAAGGGGGTCCCCCAAAAAATTCTCCTGGTCTTCCAAGTCCCCCGGGTTCCTGAAACCCCGGGTCCTCCGAGTCCCGCGGGTCCCACGAGTAAGCCCCATTCCCTGGGTCACCTAGTTTCAACCAACCTCGATATATTATAACCAATGCCAAAATTTATCACTATGAAAAAAGGGCAAAGAAAACTAATAGAGCTCACTAAATAAGAAATAATAAAATACCAAAATAAAGTGTTGATGATTTATAAAATGAATAATCATCCATCCACCCCGAGACCTTATTGGAAAGGTCCAGAAGATTGGACAGGCAGCTAAGTTTGCTTCTGAAGCCGTGTTGGGTTTCCTTGATGAGGTCTATAGTTTCCTGGCTCTCGCCTACTCCTTCTTGAAAATTGCTGTGAGGTTTGCTTTTTCCAAATCTTCTGGATTAATACCAGTTGACATAGACCTGTTAAGACCTCTGCCAGTGGCCCATTTATGATTTCGGAGAGGTTTTTGTAGATATTTAGTTTGTTGTTCCTCTACTTCACCAGCGAGGAAGTTAATACTTTCCTGCGTTTGCACTTCTCCAGGTAGATCAACTTCTGGGATATTATTATTTGTCTCATATGGGAATACGGTTCAAAAGTAATCGTTCAGTATTCTAAACATTTCTGCATCGGATGATTTTAGATCACCTGCACTATTTCGTAGAGGTTCAATGATGTCACAAATAACACGTCTCTCGTTCACAAATACATAGCAGCCTTTGGGGTAACGTTTGTCCGTTTTAGCAACATTTTTTCCTTGGTTTTCTTGGTACTTCTGTCCACTCTCTTCGCTCTTCTACCAGCCCGCTCGTACGCTTGTTCTGATTCTGGTGTTGAATAAAATTTGTGGACTTGGTACAGTGTCTGTCGACGCGTAATCGCTTCATGAACTTCATCGTTCAGCCAAGAGGGATAGCTTATTTGTACTTCTCTCCCCGGCAGGTATCGCTCGCCTGCTTGCACCACCTTGTCTCGAAGATACGCAAAGCATTCAACATGTCTCTGGAAAATATATTTTATCTTCGTATCTTCCTCTAACCACCATCGTATCTTCCTCTAAAGAAGATGATTGGAAAGAGGCAGAGATGTTGTCCGCTCCTGACCCTTCACTAAGAAAAGAAATTACACCAAGGCGTGCAAACGGGGGGGGGGGGGGGATATTAACCCGACTTGAAGCGCTCTCGAGGAGATGGATCTACGGCCGATAACTAGTCTGTTACCAAATTTTATCTAAAAATTGCTGGTGAAAAAAAAAATGTATCCTGACTTTTAGTTAAGACAAGCCTCAATCTAATAGCAACGATGATGATCAACACCATGACGAGCTCTTGTTTTTGAGTTCATCCGTCGCATTCAGCCGTCCGCCCGGTTCATCCGTCCGCCCGGTTCATCCATCCATCCGGTTCATCCGTCGCATTCAGCCGTCCGCCCGGTTCATCCGTCCGCCCGGTTCATCCATCCATCCGGTTCATCCGTCGCATTCAGCCGTCCGCCCGGTTCATCCGTCCGCCCGGTTCATCCATCCATCCGGTTCATCCGTCGCATTCAGCCGTCCGCCCGGTTCATCCGTCCGCCCGGTTCATCCATCCATCCGGTTCATCCGTCGCATTCAGCCGTCCGCCCGGTTCATCCGTCCGCCCGGTTCATCCATCCATCCGGTTCATCCGTCGCATTCAGCCGTCCGCCCGGTTCATCCGTCCGTCCGGTTCATCCATCCATCCGGTTCATCCGTCGCATTCAGCCGTCCGCCCGGTTCATCCGTCCGCCCGGTTCATCCATCCATCCGGTTCATCCATCGCATTTAGCCGTCCGCCCGGTTTCAGCACAAGCTACCCTAGTGAATTAGAACTAAACGTTCCCAATAGGGAGCCCGGCAAGAGGAAGCCCAGCTTTCGAGCTAAAAATGTGTCAGCCTACGCGCAATAGCACCACTTCACTTCAGCTCACTGTCGTAACCGAGCACTCATGTCCGTTAAAACTCGTTCAGGACACGTGCTCTCGTGCTAAAAAATATTTCAGCACCTGCGCCACTTCAATACAGCGCACTACCATACCCGGACACTGTCATATCCACCAAAAATGTTTCAGCACTAAGTAACTGAAAATAATACGGACATTTGCAATGCGGGCTAGGAACACATACCTTTGCCCGTGGGTTAGGAACACACACTTAAGTTAGGATTAGGCTGGGAAGGAAAGGGTCCATTGAAGTGATAACCAGTAAAATGGTACATAATTTCAGTTGTTGGAACAACTTGTGGCTGAAATTGCAGTTAGCGGATATGAGAGGGGCTGCTCTGACGGGGAATGCTATAAATGTTCGCTGTTAAAAAATTGTACCTTAGTTTGGTTGTTGGAATGACTATATAATAATGACATTGTAAACACTAGCAACAGGTTATCCTTTGTACTTTTTGCAGTTGATACTACAGTTTATTCGACCGGGAAAAACCTCAATGATACTATTACTAACATGAATAATCAATTGGTTCACATTTCAAATTGGTTCACATCAAACAAGCTGACGCTGAATGTTGACAAGACGCAGGCCATGATATTTTCCAGGAGGATGATACCCATTCCTAACACACAAGTCGAATTGAACGGTCAACAGGTGGCATATGTAGCAAAAACAAAGTTTCTCGGTGTTATCGTAGATCAGAGACTTAACTGGAAAGATCACGTCTCATTTGTTGCAGGGAAATTATCCAAATCGTGTGGCATCCTATACAAAATTAGAAATTGTCTTACAACTTCTGCTAAAAGGCTTTTGTACTATAGCCTTATTCATCCTTCTCTGACGTATTGTGTAAACGTGTATGCGTCTACCTACAAAACAAACTTAAGACCTATCGTTCTTAGTCAAAAGCGTGTCATCAGAACACCATCTCATGCTAGCAGACGTGACCACACGTTGCCTCTCTTTTGTCAATGGAACATTCTCCCACTGTGTCAAATCATTAACTTTTCTGCTGCAGTGTTTTTCTACAAAGCTTTGAATCATTTAACTTACATTGATAACAGTTTTTTAATTTGAACTAATCCTATGTATGATTTTCGCAACAATACGGATTTGCAAATTCCCCGAAATTCGTCAACACAGTTCCAACTATTTTTAAAATACAGAGCTGCTAAAACCTGGAATTCAATTACCATTGATATAAGGACTGGCAGAAGTATTGCTACCTTTAAACGCAAACTTAAATTACAGAAACTTTTGAATTGTAATTTACTTCTGCTATGCCATTTTCCGTGCCAACTAGTTGTGTTTCAACATTCCATCAATAGAT
>SDVV010010792.1:0-16106 GCA_016164225.1 Gammarus roeselii
ATTTATTGGAAAAGGAAACGTTCATAAATATTGTTTATTGATTTATTCATGTGCTTGAAAACGTCAACATACGCCTTACTGTGAAAAAATCTTATTGTTCTCGATTTTTGTTCATATTCCGAGATAGGTTCTATGGGATCTGTTCAACATCTATTAGATATACCTGAATGTAATCATTTGACTGATATACAACCTTTCGTTTCGTTTTTTTTCCTGCATTTTTTATGAAAGTTGGGAACATCAGAATACACTTGTGCTGAGACACGATGGGTGACAAAAATGTATACATCTTAAAATCATCAAAACTTTTTTCGTCGCAAAGATATGAAATTGAAACAAAGCTCAGGCATAAAAAACTGCATACTTTCATCTGGCGTTAGCTCATCTTAGATGCTCATTATATATAACAGCGAAAATTACTCGAATTATTCTCAACCAACGCCAGTTGCATTGTTGAAGAATTGGTGAAAACTTGATCGATCGCTGGACCCAACGAAAGTTTATGATGTTTTACGAATTCAAAACGACTCGAAAGACTGTACAGAACTTCCAAAAGTGGAAAACTGAATTCACGGTGAAAAATCTCAACATAAGAAAATCCGGCAGGACGATAACTGAATCGACAGCTACAAATAACGAGAAGGTGAAATCATTGCCATAAGCGGATGACAAAGAATTGACTGAAAATATCCAGCAGAGACTGAACTCAAGAGAACTGCTGTGAGAACCATTATATAAATTGAACTCCGTTTCAAGTCCTACTAACCAAAAGTCAGTCAACTGCTATCATACAATGACTCCTTCAAAAGCTTCATTTCTGCATGAGAACTTAGGAATGGATGAAAAGGACGACATCGATTTTGATAGTTATTTCAGCGCTAAATAGCGTATATCCTGCGTTCAACGTTGTTAAGCCATTGCATTCTCCAAAGGCAACCGTTTGATGCAGACTGAATGCAATGAAAATTTAAATTCAGTTTTTTTAGACTAAGTATACTGGAACTGGCGAAGCAGCTACACATACAACTGAGAGGTACATAGAGATGCTTAACAATATTTTTGAACACAGGAGGACATCAGAGCTTGGTTCAAACAAGGTGGATCCTCAGCGCACACCTCAAAATATGTCATGGACTGGGTAGCCTCCTGATTTTCTGACAAATTCATTTCACACTGAAGTTAGTCCCCATGGCCACCAAGATTGCCTAACATTTCTTCTGCGGTTACGTCAAGCACCCTATATTTAGATCAAAGACTGCATTTCTTGATGAACTCGATAAATGAGTGAGTGAAGTCATCGCCTCGATCAATATTGAAACGCTCGGGTAAGCCGTCAAGAGTTTTGGTCGTTGAAGTCATTTTGAGAGAAAACTATGTGAGAGCTAAATAAAAAATGTTTCTAATACGAATGAACTTCGTTCTAAACTTTGCTCTTCTATACGAAAATAGTTGTAGTTTTTCTCAAAATGTATTAATTTCTGCCGTCCTCACTGTATATGAATATTTAAAACGAGATGCCCTGGGGGTTGTAATTGAAAAAAACGTGTTGCTGTCTGTTAGTATCAATGATTACAAACATCTCTTGTGATAAGTAATTCCGTAGTGTTCCACTCATCTCCTTGCATGTGTGTTTACAAGCTTACAAGAGTAGGAGGACAACAAGAGGTCTATTGGTCCAAATTAGGTTGCCTTTTGATAGCAATAGAATTAGTTCTGAGGTAGAACGACGAAGAGAGCTTCATGAGCCATTTTTGTATATATAACCTCAAGAAAAGGATCGGTTTAACTTTTTAACGGTGATTTATGTAGAACTTAACGAACCGCGACTTGAACTTTTCGATTGCAGTGCTGTTTTTCAACCTCCGTTGGAAGTTTGTATCGTTTTCCAACGATTTCAAACGGCTTGCTCGGTCGACGTTTTATTCACCCTTCATTATCTCCCATACTTCGATCATGTCGCCTCGTACTCGACGATTCTCTAGCGAGGAAAGATAGAATTCACATAGGCTGTCTTCGTACGATTTATTCCACAGCGAAGGAATGAGTTTGGTAGCTCTACGCTGAACATTTTTTAATTTATTAAAACTTTTCTTATTTAATTATGTCTTTTCTAAGAAATGGATACCAGAATTGAACGGAATACTCGAGATGCGGTCTAACTAATGCATTGTATAACCTGAGCATACTGAGTTGGTTTTTGTAAGAGATGCGGCATATCATACCTATCATTTTGTTGGCTTTCTCGGCAGCATCACTACATTGCTTGCTTCTTTCAAAATCGTTACTAATGATAACACCTAAATTTCTCTTCTCGGTGACAGAAATGAGTTTCTTTCCGGACATTGCATATTCGTGTTTGAGGTTATGAGGCCCTATGTGCCTAACTTTACATTTGTCTACATTTGCCACATATGTCACTTTTCTGACCAATCAACAACTTTGTTGATGCCTAGTTAGATCTGCTGATACTCTAGTTCAGTTTGCACTTTTCCTCCGAACTTAGTATCGTCTACAAACTTGCTGATGTTTGAGAGTACGCTGCTATCGAGATCGTTTATGAATATTATAAAGAGGACTGGACCTAACACGGATCTTTGAGGCGCGCCGCTTGTGACATTACCCCTGGGGAAGAAGCTCCTTTAAGTAAAACTCACTGCTGTCTGTCCGTTAGCCAGCCTTTTATCCAGCTGTTCAGCTGGCCTCTAATACCGATGCTGTGCATTTTACTAACTATGTGCCCGAGGGGGACTTTATCAAAGTCCTTTTGAAAGTCAATGTAACTGATATCGATTGGAGATTTTGTGGTGTGGATTTCTATTATATCCCTGAAAACAGGAGCAGGTTCGTAACACAGGAACGGTTGTGTCTAACGCCATGCTGAGAGTCGCCAATGAATTTGTTTGATTCCAGGAATTCTGTAATTTTATCCGTTATCTCACTTCCCATCAATATGCCAATGACTGAGGAAAGACTAAGTGGACGGTAACTGCAGGGACACTTTTTGTTCCCGCATTCAAAAATTGGGGTAACATTGACCTCTTTTCATTCAGAGGGGCAGGTGCTATTCGTAAGAGATTGGGTGAAAATGATTGATAAAAGTGTGGCGATTTCGTTTATGGTCTCTTCTAGAATTCTGGGATAATTTGGGCTGGACCTGGAAATTTTGTGACTTCCAATATGTCTATATATATAAAAGCTTCGGCGGGGGCAAAGTTGACTGTGCTGAGGGCATCGATTTGTTTTTCCTCTATGATATCCTCAGGATGTCGTCCGTTTCTAACTCACCAACATCGTTCTCGAGAAGACCAATTACAAATCTTGATTTTTTTTCTCGTAGTCTAAAAAAAAATCGTTTCGGATTAGGTTTGCCATTGGCAGTAATTTCATTTTCATAATCTTTCTTATTACGTTTCTGGAATCTCTGTAGATGTCTTTTGCTGATGATGTATTCATTTTTGGCTACAGCGTCTTATGGATGTTTCTGTTTTATCGAGTGCTGTGCTTTTGTTCGTGACTGCAAGGTCCCACGGGGGACCTTCGATAGAAAACTCACGTGTCTGTGATAATCATGGGGGCAATAAACGCAGCTGCTCATTACCTCATTAAATGAAATTAAGGTTCGTACTCGAAGTTTTCAAATCAAAGTGTTGCACACAAATATAAAATAAGCTAAAACATGTAAAGTTATCATGGTAAGCTTTTGAATCCTCGCGTGGAATGAAGATTGTAGTTCATTGTTAAACAATATACAAAAAATTTGATAATTTCCATAATTCTACCTCTATGCCTTCTTGAGGTCTCGTTCGTTTTGAAACTATTCATTCACATGACTCATTAATTTCCATCTTCAGTTTTTGAACACGTGGTTTTATGTGAGCTTACACCAGGATTATTACCATAACTTTCTGATGCTTGACGATGATTCATCTGCATGTCATATTATCTTTGAACCAGCGTCGTCACAACTTCCATAAACAAAGAGTTCGATTTGCCGACGAAAACCCTGAACTAAGAAAAATCGAGCCCGTATTGCCAATTAGCCGGCGAAGGAAATGGTATCTGTGAATTTTAGATAGAATTTCATGTCGGATTTATCTGCTAATACGCTTAGTGTTATTATCGCTTTTATGTCTTGTTACGGGATTGAACTATAACAAATATTTGCATCGGCAATTATTGTTCTTCTCAATACCACACATTTATTTTAAAACATTGTATATATTACGTTCACATTATGTAATTTTTGTGTCTAGATAACGTTTTTCAGTGAAACTTTCTTGTCGCAATGTTGCAGTCAACGTAAATTCTGAGCAGCTGATTATTGATGAAAATTTATACTAAAATACGTTTACTTAACATATTCCATTACTTAAAACTAGATTGCATAATAATCGGAAATTTCAAACATATTTTTATGTTCTGGTAACCAATGTCAGCAGACGCATCAAGTGTGTTTATTAATTAGATATTTAATTTACATGCGGAATTCCATATGCTTACAGCTTTATAATTTCCACTTTTACAACAATTGCTATGAAATACGCGTCGGACAATATTGTCTGCAGCAGCCAACCCTTATCAGAGTTCTGAATGTTATTTCCAATAAGACTTAGTGGAGGCAAAGATCCTATTGCACTGTCATCGTTATGAACTCGCAAAATTCGATCCAAACAGATATTTTTTTATGTCAAACAAAATTATGAAAACTAATGAACGTGGATATATTAGACAGAATTATCAACCTGTCGTCATCCCTCTGGATGGGGAAAAAGACTGACGTTTAATCGGTTCTCTCACTAATCCCCACTCGCTCATACAACCCTGCACTCTCATGTTAGTCCTGTCTCGCCATGGTCCTGTTAGGGGCCTGTCTGCGCGCTCACTTGTCTAGTACATAACTTGCACCAGACAGTTTGAGAAGCTCTTCAGGTCCACTACAAACTCATCCGCTTTCTCACCTCCTCAGTACACCTATTGATGATTTCATGCTTTTAAATGAAATATACATTTGACAAAATACGAGTTTGAACTCCTCTGAGTACAGGTTTAGAATTGGAATTTGGCCATGGTGGAATGCGACGGTTACACATCAAGGACATTGACATTACTGTTTGGAATAAATCAAAACAGCAGAAAATATCGTAATTCCTCCTATCTGTTAAACAAGTAGATAGTTGTCTTTTTGAAACGAGCCATTCCTTGTCTCTATGACCAGTCAAATTTTTCAGGAATTCTTGGCCTGACGTTCCGACCCTACCTCACATAATTTATTTTGTATTTGTAATGCGAAGTATCGATGCTTTTTCTGTTTAGATTTACCATTCATCAAAGCACGGATTGCCGATTTTCTCGCGTTTCATAAGTCACAGCCTTAAAAGAGGGATGAATGTTTCCCCGTTCAAGGTCTCCATGATACCGATAATCTGTGAAATACTATATCAATATATTCTGTTCAGTTACTCTGTCCAAATTTGTCTCCTAAAAATCATTGTGAGCAATGAAAAAATGTATCTAAGAAGAGTATCGCTCCCAGTGCTCTCTGATACTACATATTCCGGTCCTATTTCCTGGGTTAAGGAAACGTTCTGAAATAAGCAAACCGTGATAAACAATTTTCACTTATAATATTAACTGTTTACCATATGGTATACCGTCTAGATTATTCATTGCAATTATTTGAACCAATGATAAGAACTCGTGCCGTTTGGTTTTGGGGGAGCTGCTCATACATTGTATTTATTTCCGCAGCTTATGCAAGGCAAAGGCGGTAGGACTTGTCAATAAAGAATGAAGTTTTCTCCTACACAATGTTCTCTAAATTAAATGGAAAACTTCCCTACTGAGTAAGAATAAAGGATTCTGGTATTTTGTTCAGTTCTTGTTTTTTTTATTCATGTGTAGTACAAATACCAGTCACAGTGAACATTTGTATTTTTTTCTCTATGGTGAATTTCTAAAAAGAACTGTCTCGTCGAAACAACCCGTCTGGTGGGGTAATTACCACAACCGTATGTCAGGGAACCAGAATCCTGTCACCGTAATTTCTTACGTGTCGAGAGAGGCGACTGATGGAAGAGCCCTGTGGCGAAGGATTTAGAATCTTACCACAAAACTCCGTGCTTGTCGTAGAAGGCGATTGATAGGGGCGGAGTGAGGAGTCTAGGTATCACTTCCTCTGTAAACTTTTACCTCAAAGTCTGCAAGACGAGCGGGGGAGGAGAGGCTTGCGACTCTCTGAACCCTATTGTTATGGTCGCTGAATGTGCACGGTTGTAGTACGAATAAAGCAAAGTAGAAAGAGGTTGGTGAGATGTTTGTGAAGAAGATATTAGATGTGTTGGCGTTGAGCGAGACGAAGTTGGAAGAGAAGGGCGAACGAGAGTATGTAAGTGGAAAATCGGGTGTTGCGGAAAGGTAATCACGGGAAGGTGTGGTGTTGATATTGAGTAATGGGAAAGGTAGTAGCTTTACCGAGTGAAAGGAACTATACTCAAGAATGATGTGGGTGAAAGTTATGTTAGGTATAGAATAGTGGGCGTTTGTGATTACTTACGAACCTAGTAGCGAGAGGAGTGAGGAAGAGTGGGGCAATTTTGGACTGACCTGAATGAAAGCATTGACAGTTTGACCGGTTTATACAACCTGGTGTACTGAGTGACCTAAATGCGGGAGATGGAGAATGTGATAGGGAGGTAAAGCGTTACCGGTAGAGCAGCTTGTTAGGGAAGCGAGCCATCTGCAAGTACACATGGGTAAGAATGGCTCAGGTGCAGTGGTGGAGTAATTCTGGTGGATCTTATGCTGATTTCGAGGAGAGTGGTAGGGAGGCTGTTGGATCTGCGGGTGTTGAGGGGGAGGGTGGACAAATGTCTGACCATCTAGTGGTGGAAGGAAGATAATGAGTGGAGCGGAGATGGAAAGGGAAGAAAAGAGTGGGAGTGAACTGAATGTGGAAAGTAGAGCTGAGAAGTTTCAGCAGGCGTTGAGGGAGGAATATGACAGAGTGGGTGAGCAGGATTTGAGAAATGTTGAGGAAGAATGGGAGACGTTCAGAGAGGTGTTGTTGAGATGAACAAAATGCATTTAGTATGAGCCGTGCGGGCGGGTGCAAAAGAAAAGTCTGCAGTGGTGGAACGAAAATTTCAAATTGGCGGTATCGCTAATGAGACGATCTTTTGTGGAGTGGTTGCAAGCTAGGTCGGTGGTGGCCTGAGGCAACTATAGAGATAAGAGAAAAGAGGTGAAACGGGTGGTGGGGCTGTCTAAGAGCAACTCTGATGCCATGTGAGGCAGACGGTTGTGCCAGCATTTTAGGTGAACAAAAATATTTTCAGGAAAAAAAGGAAGAGGAGGTGGTGATGAAAGAAGAAAATGGTATGATTGAGTTCCTGAAGAGAAGTAGAATAACAAAAGCCGAATTAGGATGGATATTGTAAAAAAAGTTAGAAGACAGAGCAGATGAGAAGGGGGGGAGAATGGTGGACGTAGACCTAAGTTTTGGTGGATGGATGGCGTGAAGCATGCGACAGTAAGGTTTGACAAAAGTGTGGAGGTAGCGAGAGAGCGTGCAATGGATGTACATGATAGGAGAATGGTTGTGAATGGATAAATTTGACGCTGCCCCTGATGTGCTTCCCCGCCCTTGGAATCTCGGGGAGAAATGGTATGGTCGTAGGTGGAGTGGGCCCGGTCACAATGACTCAGCAGGAATAAACCAGTTTCACTGTTGGGCTCTGCTGCTGACCATGTCTTCGGACCGCACTCCTCACCCAGAGTGTGTGCTGCGGGGTCACCAGGCCTGAGTCTGTAGCGCAAAAGGGATAAGTTTGTTTCAATGTGAATGTATGAAAGGAGTGTGCCGTATCCTTTTTCCTGGAGGATTCGGCCTGGTGTCTGTGTCTGTATCTTCACGCTTATAAAAACGACTATTTCTGCTTAACTCTTATATGATGTCCGTCCGCTTTCCTTCGATTTCTTTACTCGCACTGTTTCTTACCGATAATTTCAATAATGTAGAATTCATTGCCAAATCCCCTCTGTCTGTCAGCAATGATCAGCAGAGAAATATCTTCAATAATTTGTTGCATTTCTCAACTACTTTTTTCTCTACCGACATGTATAGAGGCTCCCTAATGAATTTTTCTTTTAGAATTCAGTACCGATCGATTAATGAATCACGTTTGACTTCGGCACAAAGAAACTTATCGACACCACTTGGCATTGATCGTTCGTAATCGGAATTGATGTCATCACTGCATTCTGTCTGGAATGGTGCCACGTTTTTTCGCGAGTTTACATGTCTATGTCATCAACATTCTCAATGTATGCAGCAAATAAATAATTAAGATACACGTTTTATCAGTTGGTAGTGCCTGCATGGTTGCTTGCACCGGAATACAAAGAAGTCATAGACGGTTGGGAAGAGCACATATCACTCCTTCAGGGCCATTTAAGCCGAAGATCGTTTCTGACTTGCTTGAGTCATTATCCACTTTTCTTGTTAATTAAAAGGTTTCTCTCTTCTCCCAGAAAAAGGTGGTGTAGTATTTATCTGAAGCAACAGATCTGTCGACTTTCTCTTTATTCACGTCTATCAAAGATCCGGAAAATACAATTGGTAAACATGTAGTGTGAACGCACACTATTGAAAAAAATTGTTATTCCATCATTTATCTAGCAGTCGTTTGGCCAAACAGTGTTCCTCTTTTTCCTCCGGCAAGACTGACTTGTTTAGCAAAACGGCTGCTATACATTGTTCCGATTTGTGGAGTAACTGCCGAAGGGAATATATTATTTAGCCAAACAGCTGTCTGAAAATTGAACTGTTTATTTGTAGAATGGACAGAATGGCACAATGTATTGTTCCTGATGCACACAACAATTTAAAGACCTGTGTATTTGACGTGGCATGTTCTTGACCTCGTTTAATTCAAATGTTCCCATCTAAAACTTACATCATGTTGAAGTAGCTTGGAGTAGTTAATAACGATACGAGAAGGATTTTAATGAAGAATTATAGATAGCGCTTTATTAGAATCGGGCGGGGGTTGGCCGGAGTCATTCGGGCAAAACCGGGTTTGGCGCAGCGGACGGGCGTGTGGTGCTTTTCGGGCGGGTGGGCTTTCGGCTCCAGCTTTCGGGTTGTTATATTTACATGGTATACATAATGCAAATATGCGTGTGGATGTGTGTGTGTGTATTCATGTTAATAGGTTATGTATGGTATATAAAAGATACCTTATGTAACTGAGTGCATTTTCAATGCAGAACATGTTGCATTTGTTGCCTATTCATTGCAGGCAATGTAGCGTTTATTGCAATTCATTGCTTGGTCTTTGATTCATATCAGGATATTGGAAACAAAACATATATGAGATCATTTGTATTGATATAATGTGAATAAGTCTAACAGTTATACAGTGTTTTTCTTACATCTAAACATTCATGTTACAACGATTCCACCACTTTTTACATTGATGCTGATCCCTTGACTGCGTCTAATCTCTTCACACAGGATACACTTTTTATTTTATCTCTTATCACATCCGATCAGTCCTGCTGTGAAAAAAATCATACCCTGATCTTGTGAGGTTCACTTGCTAACGACTTGATCCAAATAGTGTTGTAATTTCTATAATAATCACTATACACGTGGAGTATTTTGTATTAGTTTGATGTTATATTTTTCTGTGACTGTGATATTTATAAGCGTTTCGTTTGCTATATCTGCTGTCATATTATGACCGAGTGTACATCACATGTAATTTTTTTTTAATATATGAGCTCATTTGCGAATCGAGTAAATATAAAATGACCAGCAATAAAATGAGCAAAGTTGCAAAGCTATACACCCTCAGACGATTATCGAAAGAGATGGTACCTCAATCATTGCTCATGTACTAATGTTATGTTCCCCACGGTAGGCACCCTCCCTCTTCCTCTATTCTTCGGCTACATGTTATAACAGGTTATGAGCAACAAGCCAGTCGTGAGGATGTAGGGGCTCCGAAGCCTCGATTCTCTATCTTATCGCCTCGAACGCGTGCCCACCACAACAGGTTACGTGATATACGTGATATACTACATGATGCATGTTAGAGTTTTATGTAGAATCGAGTATGTCTATGGGAGTGGCTGGATTGATCACTAAAGTAAGCATTTACATTTATTTTATCCGAGTAGTTTATTGGATGAACGGTCAGAGTAGGTATTGCGAGGGTTATATTTGACTATGTGTCTGTCAGCTAGCCCGTTTCTTCTCGGTGTGTCAGTTAGCTATCCCCTTTTCTTGACTGTATGTCTTTTAGCTACCCCCTTTCTTTACTGGGTGTCTGTTGGCTACCCCGTTTTAGTTTAGTTTGTGTGTCAGTTAGATACCCCCGTTTCATGACTGTGTGTGTCATTTACCTAGCCCAGTTTCTTGGTTGTCTGTCAGGTAGCTAACCGTTTCTTGTCGATATTTCTGTTTGCTGGTCCCGTTTCTTGACTGTGGCTGTTACTTAACACGTTTTCTGTCTTTATATCTGTCAGATATCCCGTTTCTTGCCTATGTGTCTGTTAGCTAGCCCCATTTCTTGGCTGTCTGTCTGTTAGCTCGACCGTTTCTTGACTGTGGTTCAGTTTGATCACTCATTTGTAGACTTTGGTTCGATATCATTGCTAGTGCTCGGTATTGATATGGAACATTGCTCCTGTTTAGCTCCCCATGGCTAACAATGTTCGTTATCTGTAACAATTTTAGTAGAAGAATTTTGTTTAAAATGTACTTTTATTGTTTTCTACCGGTGCATAGGAATACAACATCAGTATGTATCAAGGACTAGTAATCTACTATAGGTTTGGGATTTATCAATAAAGCTCTATCGGATTTGTATAAACTATTAGGAACTCATATATACCAATTTAGTAATAGTTTATAATTTCTTCGTTTCATTTACTGTAGGAGTTAGATTTGTATATTCTTCGCATCCATGATTGGATAATGGGTACGATTTGCAAGGATTGTGCAAAGTGTAAACTACGGTTAAGTTATAGAATTTGGCAATTTTTATATCAATTTAGGAGAATATAAACAAAAAAATTGTAAATGGAAACAAAATAGAGGCTCATGCATCACTCTCAACCGTACCGTATCCTGCGTGTGCAATAGAAGTCCTGTGAGTGCTGGTGTGGTGAGATTACTAGTGTTGCGTGAGTGAAACTAGAGTGCGAGTTTTGTTCTACTGTAACTGTTCTGTGAGTGCAAGTCGTTTTGGTAAATTATTCAGGCTTGCCATATGAACAAAAAATAGTCATCAACTATATCAATTTACTAATGTTTTTTCATTTTTCAATAAAATTACATAGGTTTGTCATTTTCAATAAAATTCCATCGTATTGTGTATTTAGTATGGAGTTATTAGTGTAGAAGTAAACCTCTTATTATATTGTAACTCTCAGTTATGTATATCGATGGTGTTATTGCACGAGTCGTTTGAGAACAAATATCGTTTGAATGGTGTTTGAATTTGAAAGTTCTGTAACTGTAAGTAACCCATGATTAGATGTGTTCAGTTTGTAGATGTATCTTGTGACTACAGGTACATAGTTGGACTTAGTGCCATGGGAAAAAATTGTCATCATCTGTAGCAAATATGCATGAGATTTGTATTGTTACTGCAGCATAGGAATATAATCTAAAAAGATACTTGTTCGGTGCTGTCATTACACTCTATGGTAGTTTACGCATCGATACTGATCCAGTTTCATACGCTATAGGTTATTAATGTAGGAATGAGATTTTTTGTCATTTAAATATTTCAGTTTATTTCTTCCAGGACTTAGTTTTATATTCTGGTTAGGGCTTTTTGTTATTTTATTTTTCAAGTGTCCCATGAGTGCAGATGTACCATGAGTGCGCTTTCAGTATATACCGAGAGTGCAGATGCCCTCCTTGAGTGCAAGTGTCCCTTGAATACAAGTGTACTGCGATTGTGTGTATGTATCCTACTACTGCAACTATCCTGCGCCTGCAGCAAGAGTCCTGAGAGTACTAGTGTGGTGTGAGCACAAGTGTTGTGTGACTGCAAGTGCCGTGCTACTGTAAGGGTCGAGTGTGTACAAGTTTCGTGCGGGTATCGTTCGGGCTTAAGTATTCTGTTGTAACTCGTCTTTGTAGATTATACAGGTTTGCCATATGAAAAAATGGTCATCAGCAATATCAAATTACTATAGGTTTGTGATTTTCTGGAGAATTACTCCGCTTTATTTGTTGCATGATTGGAATTGTAAATCAGTTTCCCCGCCATGTTAGGTTATATTTACTCGTTGGATATACGCTGTTGCCCACATTTCTCCGGTCTATTGGCTTAAGACTACTCCCCTTAGTGAAAAAAAATGATTTAGTACACGTTTTTGACGGATAGATACTTTGTTAGTGTTATATTTATCACTTCAATTTCAGCCCTTATAACCAAAAGTTTGTTCCTAGACTTCAGCACACTTTTTCTCGACCCCAATTTTTTAGTTAAATGTTTATGACATAGAATCGTTTCACCATATTTATTGCTGAAGGTGACAATCCCGTTCATTATATTTGTGCAGATATCAAAAATGAACATAATTCTACTATCACTCAATCGTCAATGACATGATTTTTCTCGTCACGTTCAATTTCCCGCAATGATGACACAATGTCATATATATATTTGATTTTGTTGTACCGTTTTACAATTCATGGACACGAAACCGTTTAATTACTATATTTGATCATTTATTCACATGACATTTCCTTGGTATTACTGCCGCATGATTCAAAATCACTGCCACTGATTTCCAATTCACTTAATATGTCATATTAGTTACGGATATTTTAATTATTTTCAATATCGTCTGAAGGTTGGGTGTACTCCCACTCATTGGATTTAGCCCTTTTCACCCAATCTCCTTACAAAACTCAGGTCCGGTTCATAATGTTCTATCAATACACCCTTTGCATCCTTATAGCTTGGATTTTCTAGTTTATTTATAAGATTGCCATATACAAGATGATGGTGACGCTTGAGATGACGCAATTTGCAACCCTAACATGATAAAAATTGGCTCAAATCTTCCAATGAATTTGTCTACCAGGATTGGCAAATCTGACATACCTGTTGCTAGGTAGCAAAAAGCCATCTTGATCTGCTGTTCGATACATGATACACAACGTATTGCATACAATCCATAAGAGACAACGCTACTACACTGAACCACGTTTTCAGGATGAAGTTGGGCTTCATCGTGTTGATGTGGTCGTTTTGTAGGATAGTGAACCAGAATAATCCAATTCAATTTTAATCCCGCTTTCAAACCCCTTCTCATTGAAATTGACCCACTAAGCTCAGGCCGCCATCCTGTCTTATTTGTTCGTAGGGCTGAGTCACTATACCAAGTGAGGTCTGAGGGGTCTGGATATTCCTAGTGTTGCCCTCTTGTGACTCAAATGATTCTCTCATACAACAAGACTGAATTACACCGAGTTGTAAGAAGCGTGGTGTAATTCAGTCATGACAGATCTTTATGTTCCATTACAAGCGTTGGCTCAGCGTTCTTGGCAATCATTTAAAAAAAAGTAATAAAAGGTAAGAAATTTATTGATACGTAGACTCAGCTGAGTGATAGTAACCCGGATATCATGCAGGTCGTTAATTCAAATGGAACTTTTCTACATACAATTCAAAATGTCACTCCATATTTATTGCCAGCTGATCTCATCCCATTGAGCATCGACTGTAGTTGACTTTTTATTTTCACCCCAGAAGTAGCAACTATCTTTTGCCCTGTTCTCCCGTCCTTCTTGCCATTGCATCAGAGACAGTAAAACACTTAGAGTAGGATGGTGTTGCATTAGTTGAGATTACAATGGGTGATTCCCGAGTTTCGCTTCTCTGGATCAGGCTCACGTTTCGAGTTCAATTGAGGTGCTCGGCAGATGTTTGTCTTGGATTTGAGAGAATGTGTAAACTACACATCTTGAATTTCAAGTTACGATGAGTTCTTCGTCAGAAGAATTGTGCAAACCTATAGACGTGCACATAATTTTTTTATCTCTTCTGCCACGCCAGGACTTGAATCAAAATCAATCCTTTGAACTTGGTCTAGCGGACATATTGGATGCCCTACTCACGGTTTCTGCCCAGTAACGGAACGATTGGGATGCTCTTAAACTGTCTGCAAAATACGGGAATCATAACTCGAAAAACTTGTCAACGGAGAGAGCGCTTCAGCTGATCTGTTTTAACAGGTTAATTAAGAATAAGCCATGTCCTGAAAAAGTTGATTCTTTGGTATGTTTGCTTTCCCACTGCATCACAGTTCATGAGTTATCCCTTGTTGTTAGCTGGAATAATTTTCGAGAGAGTACCAAAAGCTATAAGGAAAACATGAAAAATCTTCAAAGTGAGGATACTATCGGAAAAATGGGTTCATTTACATTTGCGTTTCCAATGAATTAATGTTGGCAAATAGTTTCTAAAATTTTAGAGTACGCTTCTCCTGGACACCTTCTGGATATACTGGAAAGTTACCGCCCCCCCCACCTCCCCCACACACAGAGTTGGCGAGAACAGTACAATGTGCAGCATGTCAATGTAGGGAAAAGATTCCAATGTAGTACGATGCAAACTGGCCGAGAGAATATGGCTGTTAGGTCTAGTATTGGAATCACGAGGATCGTTAATAATTGAAAAACACACAATATTCGTCGAGCATCTGATTGTAATCAATGTATATATCAATCACGGTTGCATACACATTATCATATGTCATCTCAGATTAACTTAAGGAAACACCCGTCGCTAACCAGCCTTTACCAATATAGCAGACATATCATCTTCAGCAAACTTTTAAATTACCATTGAGTAATATCAGATTGGTTATTTTAAGGCAACTGGTACATGTACATAAATGGCATTGGGATGTTATTTGGAGCATTGTGACTTCAACGGCTTAGGTGGATTTGTGTTCACGTATAGACGACCACAATTCAGCAAAGTTGAGTCAAAAACTCATCCCCTCCGATGCTAGGGCAGCTGAGACAACCGCTTTCTAGTTGACTTCTTACGACAACACTTTCGAGAAAACTTTCTGTTGGAAAATTATTTGGCTGTGACCCCCTGAAGCAGTTGCAATGAAAGTGAATTAAGCAGAAACGAATTAGTTGAGAAATACTTGACGACTTCGAGAGATGCGACTTGTTTACTGCCGATGGTAATAGGAAAGGCTACATATAGTCAGTGTATAAGCAAGGAGGTGAGCAAAAAAAAAATATAGAACAACATTCAATGGCAAATAACAAACTGATCGTTTTCACTTCCGAATAAATATCTTAGGAATTATTTGAATATATTTAGAATATATTTATGAGGCCGATGAGCCAAGTGAAATGTCCAGCATTAATTTTTCCCTCCATTTTCACTTATATGTAATTATTACCAACAAATAAATATTGGATTATCAGGGAGGCTCTTTATTAGAAAATCTAATCTGCGATGCAACATCAAATCCTTGAGTGATGAAAATTTTGTTTATTGGCTATTTTAAATGGTAGCAATATCAATAATTTTAATCAATAGCCGATAGGATACAAAAGAATAATATAAATGACCATCATCGCCTCCTCATCTCATTACTACAACTGGTTCTTTGTATCGACAGCAGTTACTCAAATTCTGGCTGTGAAGCCCGGAGACTAATTTGCAGAATTTTCAATTAATTATGATACTCGCGAGGCTACAAGGCGCTGCTAGTGTACCTTGAAACGCAACAATGGGTTAGTGATAATGTTGTTGATAAATATTCTGGAATATTAATGTAACGAATGAATTGGAACTTCATGTTAATATAAGTAATATCTCAACCAACGTTATTACAGAGGAATGATATTAGATACTAATCGGGAGGAGACAGCTTGAGACATATTATAAAACTGAATTGGGAAAAACAATCGAATCGCATTATGAACGTGTTAAATAGAGTATCCGCTGCAACAGGCATGTAAAATATGTATACATGCATTCCTTGTTACATAAATATGTTACAATAGCAATGATAATGCTATTGTAACTTATATATAAACGTAGTCATAT
>SDVV010010793.1:0-16106 GCA_016164225.1 Gammarus roeselii
ATATTGAGCTGGAATTACTAGCAATAGCAGTTCTGTATCTTGAAAATTGTAGGAATTGTGTTGCCAAGTTGCAGTGAATTTAGATATCCGTAATGTTAAAAAGATTATGCGTAGGGATATAACTCATGAAGAAAATCGTGATCATGTGAGTAAATTGATTCAACGCTCTGTAAACAAACACTGCAGCGGGAAAGTTAGTGATGTGTGACACAAAAACTAGGTGAAATCTCACATGGCAGGGGGGTGGCCGGTGGTCGGCAGCCAGGTGCACCTTACACTCCATTCGTACATTCACACTCAAACAAACATACTAAGCCCATTGCGCTATAGGGTCTGGCTGGGAGACCCTGCAATACACACTCCGGGTCAGGAGTGCGGTTCGAGGTCAGTGTCAGCCGTAGGGTCCATTTGTGCAACTGGTAGAAAATGCTGCGTCAGAGACCCCCCACCCTCGTCCACGATCACCATGCTTCTCAACGCGACGTCAAGAGCGGGGAGTCTGATTTGGGGAGGCTCAAGAAGATCAACATATTAAGATCAAACCAATCAAAACAAACTCTGAATATCAATAAAAGAATAACGTCAATACTATTAAACGTCCATTTCCCGCTAATTATTCGGGTGCTGCATCAAATTGTAGAATTTCCAATCTATTTTGCATAAAAAAATTAAAATCCATGCTATAAAACGGCAATTTTTTGCTATATCATATATAATGTCCATCTATGTTTTGCCCCATCCTATATAACGACCATTTGTTAGGCTTCATCCTATATAACGTTTATTTCTTATGCTCCATCCGAAATAAAGTCCACTTTTTGTCCGCTTTCGTTACGCAATTGAGCCGTCTGTAATCGATTGTGGCTCCATAGCCCCTGGTGCCCATCCATTTCCCTCACCGCAGGCTTTGTTTTTATTGCTTGTTAGCTAAGCCGGTTAGGTTAGGATAGAACACGTTAGGTTAGGTTTGGTTAGGATAGGTCCCGCCCAATGTTCTTTCGAATGGAGGCTCCTTAGGTGGAAATGGACGTTAAATAGGATGGAGCGAAATAAAATGGACGTTATATAGGATGGAGCGAAAAAGAAATGGACGTTCAAAAGGTCGCAGCAAAAAATGTACGTTTTATAGGATGGAGCGAAAAAATGTACGTTATGTATGAATGAGCGAAAAAAATTGACTAGAAAAGTTGAACTTGATTCCGTTGATCCAATATTTGGTTGATTCTGATGTATCTGGCGATTACCAAAAAGTTGAGGTTCTTTTAGGTTGGTGTTGACGTTGTTTAGTAGTCTCTCTGGTTTACTGGGTATACTCGGTGAACCAGACTTGGTGATAGACGAGAATGAAGGCCTAATCAAAAAGGAAAAGATACCTTCATCTAAACCAATTACACTACAAGTCGGAGCAAAAGACGTGGTGGTGCAGACAGAAAAGACATGGAGAAGGTATGAAACCATGCTAAAAAACAATAAGTGATCACGCTCTAACATCCATGTCACTGGCATCCTGCCCCATCAGAAGCAAAGTAGATAGATACAAGTTGAGCAAGGTGTTCTATTTAAACAACCGCTTAGCAACTTTCTGCGGAGCTCAGCAAATCTCATTTCAGGACCCTTGGGAAACTATGATCGACCCAAAATACTACGAATTTACTAGAATCAGCAATAAGGCACGCAAAAACACTTAGGGGCTCGAAACCCTCGAAAGCATCCTTCAGAACATCGCTGCTGGTCTCATCACTGTAAAAATACCCAAAAACAAGACCGTCATCCGACGCAATGTCTCAACGCCCTTCGTCTGAGCCAGCTGTAATCGCAGACGCACCGGCCATGTCAGTAGTAATCATGGACCAAACAGTAACGTTAGAGGTACAAAACAACAACAATCAATACACTACCAACACAAAAGCCGATCCAACTCCACTGCAGCCCCTGATCAAGACGGAAGAGTTTTCTCCAAAGACAGTGTTTGGTGTTTAAACTGATCATTAGTACGGAAAAGGAGCAAGATATCCGTTGTAGTACTTGTAGATTGGTGAATAGTAGGAAACGTTGTATTCGATGTGACCAATGCAAGCGCTATTTCCACCTCACGTGCGTGCGTCTAACGAGTGTTCAAGCCGATAGCCTTCCAGTCTGGCATTGCGATGCTTGTCGAGGCCGGCCAGTGAGGGCGGATAGGCAGCGGGACCCTGCATTGCTGGATATTGGTAATTACACTGCAGGATGTCGTTTTAGGATAAAAGTTCTGGCAAAAACTTCAAAGGGGGCAATTAAACCAGTTGCAGATGCTCTGGAAAATTTGTTAATAAACCCCCCAAGAGAAGCAGAGCCCTCAGGACTGGGTTAAGCTGTTGAGCCTTTCTTATTTGTGTCTCCAGCGTCATAGTAGGGATCAAGCTTATTCGGAAAGCCGATCTCTAGCCACCAGGGTAAGGCGACAGGTCACGGAATTCATGGAGACATACTTTGCCTGAGCTCCCGCGTAGACCAGAGTGAACTAATAGGAACAGAAGCGAAGTGGACAAAAATTTGCACCTAATGAAGAGAGTGTCTGCCAAGTTTGCTGACGGGGATCTATGAGGTGCGGTGCGAGAGCTGGCTTTTTCGTTGGATTTGTCGCCAAAGAATGAGGCTACGACAAACTCCCTGCAAGTTCAACACCCCCCCTGTTTAAACACAGTCTTTATAGGACGCTTCCGACGGTGTTTAAACACAGTCTTTGGAGGACACTTTCGACGGAGTTTTGATTATCGAACGAAGTCCTGTCTGAGGCGCACGTGTTAACGATCGTCTGTTATGGACACAATCCCTCAAGCAGACCAACCAGACACAACTGCACTTTTCGAGCCATCACTAAATAGACATTCACTTGGAAGTGCTGAAGACAGTCACCGTGCGCAACTAAGTTGTTAATATTAAGAATCATAGCCTGTCTCCGCGTGGGTGTCCCTGTTCCAGCGCGCGTCCTTTTGTTCGTCCTTGGCGCGTATGGTACTGTTATTGGTCGGAGAGTCTCGGCGCGTGTGGCGCTGTTATTGGCCGGGAAATCTTGACGCGTGTAGCGCTCTTATTGGCCGAGGAGTGTCGTCGGGACGGCCAATCAGTGCCGGCATTGGCAGAGCCGTGAGTGGCCGGCGACAGCCTGAGTGACATTGCGCTGATTGCTGCCCTGGTTGGGCACACCTGGGGCTGTTGGGGCTAAGGATAATTATACTTCACTGTGCCGGCTGTCAGAACTGGGTCGAGTGTTGCGGCTGGGTTGACTAGTGGCGCTGTTACCGAGAAGAGGAGAATCATGGGTCGCCGTGATAAAATGGGAGAGAAAATGATCGTCACATTGTCAGGGTTCTTCCACAAGTTTCATCGACCCGGAGCGTTGGGGAGCGAGGGCGGTAGATTTGAACACTTGATACACTAGCGACATGTTTCCTTTGCTTATTTGCAGCACCTTCAGCGACTGAAAATGCTGCAGTTCTCCTTTCCAAGTACTTAGGCTGATTGCTGATCGCCTGTTTTTTTCGCGTGATATGCTCATGCCCAATATTTCTAATAGTAAATAGATTGTTTAACGATTGATTGAAGCCTTGTCCGATGGTTATATTCGCTGACGCTAGTGACTATCTAGAGTCATCAATGTTAGTTAATCGGAAATTATGTGTTTTTTGGAGTTTACTGACGTTTTCAACTCGAGCACTTCCGTGAAACGGATACAATTATGGTCGCTATATAATTCCGAGCGGCTCGCCCACTTCGACGCTCGTGACTAGAGTCGCTTGCACTAGATAGAAGATCAAGGATATTGCTGTCTTTTGTACGTGTCTTTACCATTTGGTTCATGAACTTATTTTCAGCAAAATCAATCGGGCGTTGGCCAGTGCGGAACATTCGTATATTTCTCAATCAACGTTATTCGCCAAGCACAGTACCGTTTTGTATGGCGACATCGGCGAGAATGTTGTAAAAATCGACATCAGCTGCAACCATGCTCTTTGGGAGATGATAAACGAGTGTGATTTGATACTTTGTATCTATACTGACCACTTGAATTGATACTATGTCGCGCCTGCTGTTTGGAATAGACACTTCTAATATTTGTCGAGCATTTTTTATGCGGAACACTACACCATCCTTTTACGCCTCGTCCATCTTCGTGAAATAGTGGGAAAACTGGAAGAGTGGTGCTCGATTTCATCCACGATTCGGTGATTGCTAACATGTCAATCTTTTCGTTCATTGCAAGGATTCCCATTTCGGCAATTTAGTCTTGGAGACTTTAATAGTTTGCGTAGTAACATTTGAGAGCATCATGGCTTGGATTTCTTCTAGATACTCTTCCGTCTTGATCAGGGGCTGCAGTGGAACTTGGATCGGCTTTTGTGTTGGTAGTGTATCGATTGTTGTTTTTACCTCTATCGTTACTGTTGGGTCTATGATTACTACTGGCATCCTCTGAAGGCTGTGTTTAAACACCGTCGGAAGCGTCCTTAAAGATTGTTCAAACGCCGTTGGAAGCGTTCTTAAAGACAGTGTTTAAACACCATAGGAAGCGTTCTATTAAGACAGTGTTCAAACACGGTCGGGAACGTCCGCTAAAAACAGTGTTTAAGCACCGTCGAAAGTGTCCTTAAAAAGTGCTTTAACACCGTCGGATGCGTCTTTAAAGACAGTGTTTGAACATCATCGGAATCGTCCTCTAGAGACAGTGTTTGAACACGGTCGGGAGTGTCGGGAGAGTTATCTAAAGACTGTTTGAACACCGTCGGAAGCGTCCTTTAAAGACAGCACACGGAAAATGTTTAAACAGCGTCGGGAGTGTCCTTTAAAGACGGACAGAATGTCGTAAGATCCAAGCAGGCCCAATTAACCACCTCCAAGTGCGCGTCTCTCGTATTCAGTTTTCACAACAGAGGCATGGCCGTCTGGTGCCCTCTACACAATCATAATAATCGTTTCTTGCTAAACTTCTAGCGCAATAACCAATACACTGATTGCAACATATCTACGCCCCACCCTGGAGGTTATACCTTGGCCCGCACCAAGTATCAACACAGGGACTGCAACACATGATTGCACCCTGCCCTAGCGGTAACGTCTTGGCCCGCAATAAGTACCAACATGGGGACTGCAACAGATACCAGCGGTCTTCCCTCGAGGTAACTCTTCCACTGACGCCCCGCTCATCTAACGTCATTATGGCGCAAGTTTTTTAAGGGGCGCTGATCTCGGCCAACTTCTCCCAAGGCGCCGTCGGGGCCGATACCAAATTGCTATTGAACGAGTCTAATGAGCAGCCGCGATGAGGCAGTAAGGCACTAGGGTGCCTGTGAGGTTGGGGTAGCAGTGATGAGGCAGTGAGGCACTAGGGTGCCTGTGAGGTTGGGGTAGCAGTGATGAGGCAGTGAGGCACTAGGGATGCTTGTGAGGTTGGGGTAGCAGTGATGAGGCAGTAAGGCACTAGGGTGCCTGTGAGGTTGGGGTAGCAGTGATGAGGCAGTGAGGCACTAGGGAAGCTTGTGAGGTTGGGGTAGCAGTGATGAGGCAGTAAGGCACTAGGGTGCCTGTGAGGTTGGGGTAGCAGTGATGGGGCCGTAAGGCACTGGGGGTGTCGGTGAGGTTGGGGTAGCAGTGATGAGGCTGTAAGGCACTAGTTGTGCCTGTGAGGTTGGGGTAGCCGTGGTGAGGCCGTAAGACACTGGGGATATCTGTGAGGTTGGAGTAGCAGTGATGAGGCCGTAATGCACTAGTGATGCCTGCGAGGTTGGAGTAGCCGTGATGAGGCCGTAAGGCACTAGTTGTGCCTGTGAGGTTGGGGGTAGCAGTGATGGGGCCGTAAGGCACTGGGGGTGTCGGTGAGGTTGGGGTAGCAGTGATGAGGCTGTAAGGCACTAGGGGTGCCAGTGAGGTTAGGGTAGCCGTGATGGGGCCGTAAGGCACTAGGGGTGCCTGAGAGGTGGGTTAGCAGTGATGAGGCCGTAAGGCACCAGGGATGCCTGTGAGGCTGGGGTAGCAGTGTTGCGGCCGTTAAGCACTAGGTGTGCCTTTGAGATTGGGGTAGCAGTGATGAGGCCGTAAGGCACTAAGGGTGCCTGTGAGGTTGGGGTAACAGTGATGAGGCCGTAAGGCACTGAGGTTGCCTGTCTGTGAGATTAGGGTAGCAGTGATGAGGCCGTGAGGCACTAAGAGTGCCTGAGAGGTTAGGGTAGCAGTGATGCGGCCGTAAGGCACTGAGGGTGTCTTACGACCTAGGGGTTGGGTAGCCGTGATGGGGCCGTACGGCACTGGAGGTGCCTTACGACCTGTGGGGTCGGGTAGCAGTAATGAGGGGTAGGGCACTGGGGTGCATTACGACCTGTGGGGCTGGGTAGCAGTAATGAGGGGTAAGGCACTGGGGTGCATTACGACCTGTGGGGTCGGGTAGCAGTAATGAGGGGTAAGGCACTGCGGTGCATTACGACCTGTGGGGCTGGGTAGTGCTGAGCGAGGACATCGGCACTGCAGGGTGGATGCTACAGCTCATGAGTCTTCATGTATAGGATGGTGAGGCACCGTGAGAGGTGAGACTGTAAAAAGTGAGGCTCTGTGAGATATGAGGCATTGTGAGAGGTGAGGCTCTGTGAGAGGTGAGGCTCTGTGAGAGGTGAGGCTCTGTGAGAGGTGATGCTCTGAGAGATGAGGCACTGTGAGAGGCGAGGCTCTGTGAGAGGTGAGGCTCTGAAAGAAGTGAGGCTCTGTGAGAAGTGAGGCACTGTGAGAGGTGAGGCTCTGTGAGAAGTGAGGCTCTGTGAGAAGTGAGGCTCTGTGAGAAGTGAGGCTCTGTGAGAAGTGAGGCTCTGTGAGAAGCGAGGCTCTGTGAGAAGCGAGGCTCTGTGAGAAGCGAGGCTCTGTGAGAAGCGAGGCTCTGTAGGAGGTGATGCTCTGTGAGAGGTGGGGCTCTGTGAGAGGTGAGGCTCTGTGAGAGGTGAGACTCTCTGAGAAGCGAGTCTCTTTGAGAAGTGAGGCAGAGAGGTGAGGCTCTATGAGAAGTGAGGCTCTGTGAGAAGTGAGGCTCTGTGAGAAGTGAGGCACTAAGAGAGGTGAAGATCTGTGAGAGGTGAGGTGCTGTATTGAAGAGAAGCACTACAGACCAGTTACATCCATTTGATGAAAAAATACATTAAGCCGAGATGGGGCAGAAAAGACTATTATTTTATCGGCTTGAAGCAACGTTTACACAATTAAATTTCGGGATAGAAAAAACTGGACAGGCTATGACCAGCACCAGGACTGACAGCACCGCGGTCAATAACAGCGCAATTACGTCACAAGACAAATATGTCAGGGTTTTAATAACCTTTGCGTAGACAAACGGGCAGTGGCGACGAGGGTGTAGTGATTTAACCCGAGAACCAGAGGGCATTCGAGAACATTTTGACAAAATAGTCCATATTGCTGGCAAACATCATATTGCTGGCAAAACTTACCATATTGCTGGCACATCATACCCTATTGGCTGGCAAGACATCTTATTGCTGGCAAAATAATGTATGTAGCTGTCTGAAAAACATCATATTGCTGGTAAATTTCATTCATATTAATGACAAGACATCATACTGCTGCCAAAAAAAATCATATCGCTGACAAAACATCATAGTGTTGGCAAAATATCTTAATGCAAGCGAAACATATCCTATTGCTGGTAGAACATATCGTATTGCTATCAAACCTAAATTGCTGGCAAAACGTATCCTATTGCTAGCAAAACATCATATTGCTGGCTAAGCATATCTTATAGCTGGTAAAACATAGCATAGCGTTGGTAAAAAAACGTATCATAATACTGCCAAAACATATATTGCTGGCAGAAAGGAGTAAAATGCTGGCAAAACATGTATATGTAAAATGTTGGCAAAACATATATTTCTGGATAAACATATCATATGACTGGGAGAACATATCATGTTGCTGGTAGAATGTGTCATAATGCTGGCAAAACATATGATGCTGGCAAAATACACATTGCTGGTAAAACGCATCGGAATGCTGGCAAAAGATATCGTAATGCTGGCTAAATATATATTGCTGATAAAAAAGATCATAACGTCAATGACTTCAACAGAAAATATAGAAGACTCTATACAGGCGTGAAAGAAATTCGGTAGAATATTTGCTACTACTTTCCCAGCAATCCTTCAATATTCTCCCGTTCGGTGCCTGAAGGACATTGACTCCAGTGTACTAGAAAGCCTTGACACTCTAATCTAATCAATGTTCTCCCAGTCCTAACTCACGGATCCGAAGGTCCTGTCAACGGTCGCATCTTTACCTGGAAAGTCCTGTCAACGGCGCATCATTACCTGGAAGGTCCTGTCACCGGTCGCATCATTACCTGGAAGGTCCTGTCAACGGGCGCATCCTTACATGGAAGGTCTTGTCAACGGGCGCATCCTTACATGGAAGGTCTTGTCAACGGTCGCATCCTTATATGGAAGGTCCTGTCAACGGTCGCATCCTTATATGGAAGGTCCTGTCACCGGTCGCACCATTACCGCAAAGGTCCTGTCACCGGTCGCACTATTACCAGAAAGGTCCTGTCACCGGTCGCACCATTACCTTGAAGGTCCTGTCACTGGTCGCACCATTACCTTGAAGGTCCTGTCAACGGTCGCACCATTACCTTGAAGGTCCTGTCACCGGTCGCACCATTTCCTTGAAGGTCCTGTCACCGGTCGCACCATTACCTTGAAGGTCCTGTCACCGGTCGCACCATTACCTTGAAGGTCCTGTCAACGGTCGCACCATTACCTTGAAGGTCCTGTAAACGGTCGCACCATTACCTTGAAGGTCCTGTCAACGGTCGCACCATTACCTTGAAGGTCCTGTAAACGGTCGCACCATTACCTTGAAGGTCCTGTCACCGGTCGCACCCTTACCTGGAACAAATGAAAAAAGACAATTCAAACATGACGCCAATGAATCAAGTAATTAGCAGATCACAGCATCTGAGGAAGAACACATTGCGGAGGGAGCGCGGTACATGAAGGGATACATCGCTGGTGGAGGCTGAGTAGCATGAGCACTATTTTCCACTGAGAATGAAATATTAGATAGTAACACCGTGGCTTAAGCGTCCGTATGATGCAGCATGCCAACAGGTAGACATCGTGACCTAAGCGTTCGTACAATGCAGCATGTCAACAGGTCGACATCGTGGCCTAAGCGTTCGTACGATGCAGCATGCCAACAGGTCGACATCATGCTCTAAGCGTTCGTATAATGCAGCATGCCAACAGGTCGACATCGTGGCCTAAGCGTTCGCATCATGCAGCATGTCAACAGGCCGACATCATGCTCTAAGCGTTCGTGTAATGCAGCATGTCAACAGGCCGACATCATTCTCTAAACGTTCGTGTTATGCAGCATGTCAACAGGCCGACATCATGCTCCAAGCGTTCTTGTAATGCAGCATGTCAATAAGCCGACATCATGCTCTAAGCGTTCGTGTAATGCAACATGTCAACAGGCCGACATCATGCTCTAAGCGTTTGTGTAATGCAGCATGTCAACAGGTCGACATCATGCTCTAAGCGTTCGTAGAATGCAGCATGCCAACAGGTCGACAACATGCTCTAAGCGTTCGTGTAACGCAGCATGCCAACAGGCAGACATCATGCTCTGAGCGTTCGTGTAATGCAGCATGCCAACAGGTCGACATCATGCTCTAAGCGTTTGCATAAAGCAGCATGCCAACAGGTCGACATCATGCTCTAGGCGTTCGTGTAATGCAGCATGGCAACAGGTCGACATCATGCTCTAAGCGTTCGCATAATGCAGCATGTCAACAGGCCGATATCATGCTCTAAGCGTCCACACAATGCAGCATGCCAACAGGCCGATATCATGCTCTAAGCATTCGCATAATGCAGCATGTCAACAGGCCAATATCATGCTCTAAGCGTTCGCATAATGCAGCATGTCAACAGGCCGATATCATGCTCTAAGCGTTCGCAAAATGCAGCATGCCAACAGGTCGACATCATGCTCTAAGCGTTCGTATAATGCAGCATGCCAACAGGTCGACATGGTGGCCTAAGCGTTTGCATCATGCAGCATCCCAACAGGTCGACATCATGCTCTAAGCGTTCGTGTAATGCAGCATGTCATCAGGTCGACATCATGCTCTAAGCGTTCGTGTAATGCAGCATGTCAACAGGTCGACATCACGCTCTAAGCGTTCGCATAATGAAGCATGTCAACAGGCTGACATCATGCTCTAAGCGTTCGCATAATGCAGCATGTCATCAAGCCGACATCATGCTCTAAGCGTACGTGTAATGCAGCATGCCAACAGGTCGACATCGTGGCCTAAGCGCACTACCTTCATAACAAAATGGCTAATGATTTGTGCTCGGCCTGCTTCAAAGATCCTAACATAGCTCGAGGTCTTGAAGGAAATAGTCTGAAAAAGTGTGAAATAAGCCAAACATATCCTCTTCATCTGTCATGTGTTGCTAGAGGTGTTAGTGATCCAAAAAACAAAGCGTTTCTATTTCTTTGCCCTAATGGCAAAGGCTGCAATGTTGAAGAAAATGAAGATTCGCACTGTGTGAAAGTAAAGGAGGCATCATGGAAGTGTAACGCAAGCAAAGGACAGGAAAATGTTGATATTGTTTGCGCAGCATGTGATGAATTATCCTGCAAATCTTGTTCAAAAGTATCAGATGCGGGACTGATGTGCTACAGGATGCTGGGGAAATTATTTAATTGATTTTGCAGCAGGTGTGTGACCTGTTTCGATGTTGAAAACAAAACGGCTGGGGAAAAACAGGACCAAATAATTAGTGTGCAGAGACCTGCCAAAACTGCTGATAGTCCACTGGCAGTCACGGTACAGAAATGGCTGCTAGTGACCAGAACAGTGATATGGTGAGTGACATTGGTGTAGATACAGATGATACTGATAGAAGAGACTGTGGCTTCAGCCACCCAGCTTGTGGACCTGGGTCAAATAAAAACTGTAATAGTGATCAAGGAAATGAACGTGGCCCAGGAGGGCAAAAACAAAAACTAGTACCCACAGTGAAAAGCCTGAAACACTGCACATTTTGTTTAAAAAACAAGTGCACGTAAAGAGTGTCAGGGAATGGATGTGGCTTTACCCACCCAAAGCGTTGCAATAAATTCATGGATTTGATTTGGGCCTCATTTCCACCAGAGCCTCAACGTGAGTCATAATAGGCTCCCCCGTAGGGCGCGATAAGTTCATGGAATTGGGAAGGTACGGTTGCAAAAGTGATGAACTCTGTAAGAAATTCCATCCAAGGGTATTTAATGACTCATATCGTCATATGCAATGCACCAAAAAAAGGTGTGAGTGGCTGCATATTAGAAAAACAAGAAAAACACTGGAGCCCCTGCAAGACGTAACTACTGCAGCCAGCAGGCAAGGAAATGCCCATCATGGCAACACACAGCAACACCCAAACATTAACCACGTTGGTCAAAGAGGTTGGGTCAAACAACAGCCTCGATTACACGACACGCGCTTCATAAACCGCGCCCAACAGGTTCCTCTCGCGGCCTCAACGAAAGGTTACCCTCGTTACAGTGACCAGGACAGGCCTATCAGTGATGGCGGATGCCCTCTTGGTGATGCCAGCCTGAGCCCATCTGTAGCGGTACATGGCCATCACCACTGCAGTGTTGACCAGTCACAGATGGAAAATTATTTTTAGAGACTCTGGAGAGTCTCCACTTGGCCCATGCAAACCGAAGTTCCCACTGGTGAGAGAGCTGCCAACACTGAGTGAATAGAAGAAACTATCTCCAAAAACATTCAACCAAAATGAATTGAAAAAGTGTCACCTATTAAATTTTACAATATAACACCAGCCAATATGGCAAAATAAAGTCGATTCAAGATATTCTATGTTCTATGATTCACTCTTTATTTGCTTAGCTGAGACACACCTAAATGGAAATGCTAAATCAGCTGAGCTCTATATTGAAAATTACCCTTGTGGTGGTGTTGGAGTCAATGTGAAAGAGGGTCTTGGAAGCTACGAAGAGTTGAAATTTTCCAATGATTACTGCGAGTGTCTTGCTGTTAAAGTTGAAGAGCTGAAAACCATAATAATTAGAGTGTATAGACCACCAAACTGCGAGTTTGTACATTCTGAAGATGCGCTCGGAATCTTACAGGCGTAGGTTTCGAACATTAGTCAGACTGAATATAAGTTCTTCTTCTGTGGTGACTTCAATTTTCCATTCATCAAATGGTTAAATAATGATCAAGCGGCGGCACCTGGTAGTTATATCATCAACAGAGGTAACACAATTAAGCTGCAACAAATCAAGCTGAAAGACAGTTCAAATCAGTAGAGGTTATTTCTTTCCCAAATTATATAAAAGGCCACCCGAAATAACAATATCTTGGATCTAGTGTTTTTCAACCCAGTTGAGTATATAAAAAACATTAAAATAACTAAAATTGCACCATCAGATCATGATGTGATTGAAATAAGTCTAGATGCTGACCTACTGAGAAGGAACACAGTAAATACCATCTTCTCAGGGAACATGACTTTTACGGCCACTGAACTTCTTTAGTGCAGATATAAATTGGTTAAATGCACACAAATCTCTGTCCAATATTGATTGGAAACAACTCATTGATCGGGTAAACAGTGTGGAAGAGGCAAATAATAACTTTGATGATATACTGTTGCAGGTGTGTGTACAATATGTGCCAATAAACATAACAATTCCCAAAAGAAGCATGTATTATTCAGAAAGGAAATCGCTCATGAAAAAGCGAGCTATCAAACAGAACAAACTTTGCAACGAAGTAAACCTTTTCAGACGCATAAAACAAGAAGAAGCAGTCATCTTGATTGAAAAACGGACAAAAAGGTTCACATGATCACGAGAGAAGAGGAAATGAAAAGGAAGCTATTGAAAAAATTACGAAAAAATCTAAATTTCTCTTCGCATATGCAGCCAAGTTTTCAATCTCTAAAACTGAAATAGGTTCATTAATTGATGAATCCGGTCAACTGGTAGATGAAAACAAAGCGATGAGCGAGTTGTTGAGTGAGAATAACAGACGGGTATTTAGTATCCCAATGCTTACTCATACACATCCTGAAATTGCCTCTGAATTTTCATTGACTGATCTTAACATTGACATCTCTGAAATTACAAAAGCTACTGATGACATAAGTAGCAATAGCACATCCGGACCAGGCGACACCCCAGCTATTCTATTGAAACAATGTAAACAGGTACTGTCAAGACCCCTACAAATGTTGTGGCAGAAGTCTTAGGACACTTCCGATATCCCACAGACCATGAAACATGCCCTCATCTTCAGGCTAGCAAAAGGAGGTAGCCTCACAAGCCCATCAAATTACAGACCAATTTCTTCGACATCACATGTAGTCAAAATATTTGAAAAAGTGATGAAAGGACGAATAGGGAAATGTTATGAAAAAAATAAATGGTTCAACTCCAAGCAACATGGTTTCAGAAGTAAGAGGAGCACGTTTATCCAACTGCTGGAGCACTATGACGAATAATAAATGCATTGTGTGATGGATCAAAGATGAATGTAATTTATCTTGATTTTGCTAAGGCCTTTGACAATGTAGATCACACTATACAGTTATCAAAACTATATAACGCCGGTATCCAATGGAATGTTCACAAATGGATCAAAGTATTTCTGAAATGCAGAACTCAAAGTGTGGTAGTGAATGGAGAAACCTCTGCGCCAGTGGAAGTCCTAAGTGGGGTCTCACAAGGCACTGTTCTTGTGGTCTGGGCCCAAGCTGTCCAAATACATCAGTCTCTTGCTTTGCAGATGATACCAGAGCACTAGGCATTGCCAATGACTTGAGTGATGTAGAAAAGGTGCAAACTGATCTGAAAGGAATCTTCAAGTGGGCTGGTGAAATGAATATGCAATTTAACGAATCTAAATTTGAAACACTGAAATACGAAAAAAAATCCGACCTGAAAACCAAAGCATCGTATAATTCTAGCAATAACACAGCTATAGAAGAAAAAGAAAGCCTGCGTGATCTAGGCGTACTAATGCAAAACAATGCTTCTTTCCATGAACAAATTGCAAAGGTTGAGGCCAGTGGCAGAAGACTGTTCTTAGGCCATGAGAACCTTTCTGGTTAGAGATAAAAGGACAATGTTGACTCTTAGGAAACAACTAATCCAACCAGTCAATGACTATTGCTCCCCTCGATGGATCCCACATTAACAGAATGATCTGAATAGACTTGAAGCAGTGCAAAGAAGCTTCACCTCTTATATTACGGAGGTAAAGGAAATGGACAATTATGACATTAAACGCCTTGAGGCTATACTCAATTCAAAGACGGTTTGAAGTTTGAAAAATTCTGGAAGGCTACACTGTCAATGTGAACGAGAAAGATGTAACAAAAATGACCATGAGAAACCAGGCAAGAATTGGCAGAATGTGTTGCTTCAAAGTGCCAAAACTGATGGGGGGCAAAGCGATGCAAATAGTTGCATTGAACAGCTCCACGTGCCGGGCACCTCGGTTATTCAACCGAATGCCATTGGAAATACGTGAGGTCAAACGGGTGCCACAACAGTCAGTTACAGCAAACATTTCAAACATTTGAGGTTCAAGAGCCGACTGGATAGATGCCTCAGCTGTGTTCCAGATCGACCCCAAATAAATGGATACCCTCACTGTGGGGACAACTCCCTGCTTAACCGCGACGCAGAGCCGAGATCAGACTGGCGAATGTGGCTTCAACATGCAAATGCTGGTGCCGCAGCACAAGTGGAGAGTGCCCCACGGATGTGGGCCAGGTGCATCCACTTTGTGACCTGCTGTGAATAGCGAAGAAAGTCCAAGTATCCAAGTTAATATCCAAGTGAGTAAATATACATATTTTTACAAGGAAATAGCCGTCAGTAGCTTTTCGCGTGCGTCCCCATCCCCGCATAATAATGATACAGCCTGACGATGGCTCCAAAAATTTCGTTGCGGATTCACCAAGTTTCAGGGAATGATCGTAAAGCACTCTAAACGAGTCCCATCTCCATATTAGAACCATCCGGCAGGGAGTATGGTTGCTTTATTGCGCATTAGTAACACCTTCATAACCTACTGCAGATTGTAATAAACGTCCTAACAGGCGTAACTTTGATCATAAACAGGATTTCCCAATAACAAACCAAAACCAAGTAATGCCCCAGAATGCATAAATGAAGAAAGATGGCGTACATGTCGCTCAGGAAGAGGGGATGGGAGGGGTTGGAACCTGAGGACATGTGTGATGGGAGGGACATAAGGAGCAACAGCGAGAAAAGGGGACGGTAGGTGTTGGAACCTGAGGACATGTGTGATGGGAGGGACATAAGGAGCAACAGCGAGAAAAGGGGACGGTAGGTGTTGGAACCTGAGGACATGTGTGATGGGAGGAACATAAGGACACATCAGCGAGAAGAGGGGACGGGAGGTGTTGGAACCTGAGGACATGTGTGATGGGAGGGACATAAGGAGCAACAGCGAGAAGAGGGGACGGTAGGTGTTGGTACCTGAGGACATGTGTGATGGGAGGGACATAAGGACGCAACAGCGAGAAGAAGGGACGGGAGGTGTTGGAACCTGAGGACATATGTGATGGGAGGGACATAAGGAGCAACAGCGAGAAGAGGGGACGGTAGGTGTTGGAACCTGAGGACATGTGTGATAGGAGGGACGTAAGGACGCAATAGCGAGAAGAGGGGGCGGGAGGTGTTGGAACCTGAGGACATGTGTGATAAGAGGGACGTAAGGACGCAATAGCGAGAAGAGGAGGCGGGAGGTGTTGGAACCTGAGGACATGTGTGAAGAGAGGGACGTAAGGAGGCAACAGCGTGAAAAAGAGACGGGAGGTGTTGGAACCTGGGGACATGTGTGATAAGAGGGCCGTAAGGAGGCAACAGCGTGAAAAGGAGACGGGAGGTGTTGGAACCTGAGTACATGTGTTATGGGAAGGACATAAGGACGCAACAGCGAGAAGAGGGGACGGGAGGTGTTGGAACCTGAGGACATGTGTGATAAGAGGGACGTAAGGACGCAATAGCGAGAAGAGGGG
>SDVV010010794.1:0-16105 GCA_016164225.1 Gammarus roeselii
AGATTGGAATCAGTGTCACGTTGAGCGTAAGTGGAGACGAACATACGAATGTATTCTAAGGAATGAAACGAAGCTCAGAATAGCTATCATAACAAAATAATCATTGTCATAAACCTATCCTGGGGGTAAATATCCTAGATGTGATACAGATAGGTATCATATAAATCGAAGTCGGATCAGCTTCTACTCACTCAATGTTGTGATTCTGTTTTGGAAGGATGGGGAATAGCTTAAGTCACTGTTTGTTTGAAAGAAATGGGGTAATGAGGTTCTGTTATCTGCGCCAAAAAGATATATAATTGAAAAACATAATTCCCCCAGTAATGTGTGGCGACCTCTGAAACGGAGTCATCGTCAAGTATATGAAAATTGTAGGAATGAAACGGCAAATCAAAGGTGCAAGTGGTCAATGGATGTAGTGCCAGGAGATATTGAAGTGAAATAAGAAAACAAAGTGTAAGACCATGTGCTCGTCTGTATGAAACTGGATACAAATATGAATTACTTGTAGTATTCATCCATCTAAGTTTGAAAATGGGGCCTCTCTGCTAATTAATATGGGTCATGAGTTACAACAAAATAAATGTCATTAGTGTTAAAGTGATATTCAGAGTCGTGTGGTATTGATATGAATTAAAGTCTCCACTTGGGCTCTATATTTAACATATCAAAAGCAGTTTGAATACATTCCTCTAATTTGATCCAGCAAATATCCTTTTGCAGATGTTTATACTCCAGAATTGTATCAATATCTCTCCTACATGTTTGGATGAGACTCAGCAAGTAGGATCCATGAGAACTAATGCACTTCAATTTGTTACACTTTTTTAATATGGAACAGTTTCACGCTATATTAGGTTTAATGATCTAGTCATCCTTACCAACTTAACCAATAATTATATATTTTCATTCAAGTGTGATGGTTATGTATGATATTTAGTAATTATTTTGTGCGATGTGCATATCAAATCCCTCCACACGGCTCTATTTTAGATAGTTTGTAAGTATCACACACCAGGTACACGCATACACGCTCTATACGCATATGTAGGATCGGTCACGGGACAATGAAATCGTATACAGGGGTTAATACCGGCACAATATACACACATACACATATTTGTATTTATGTACAGGTCGGTTAACATCTGTAGCATTTTAACTCTGATCTATGATTTGTTCCATTAGAACAAAGTCCCTTGTTTTTTGTTACATGATATTTAATGTGGTCCAACTTCACGACATGTTAAGTGATAAAAACTAAGCAACTTAACCCAACCTAACCTTTTTTAACCAAGAATGATGTATTATTAATCGACTTTTCGTGCATACATATGATACTTTTTCATCGATTTATGATATTTCCATATCCATCCTCTCCACTTAGATCTACGTTTTGATCTATCGTTTGCAGTTTCGATATACACTTCTAATTTTGATCTAGCAATTTTCATCCATTTGCATATGCAAATTACATCGCTTGTTTTACTTGTTATACCTTCTTCATATTGTTCATGATTTTCATATGTTATTCACACCAATCAAAACCTAACCTAGCCTAACTTCATGTATGGTATTCAGTCATTGTTATATACATTTGAAGCCCTCCAGACGATTTCAAATATCACTTTATCATATATGTTACTTATTTCGTTGTCGGTCTCAACCCATATTTGTTTGCAGAGAAGACCCTTTTTAAACTTAGCTGGTTTGAATGTTACAGGTATTGCATATTATTTTTGATTTGACACAATTCTACATCACTTTAAGATGTTATTCACATACATAATAACCTAACTTAACCTAATGTATGGTATTCAGTCATTGATGTATACATATGAACCCTTCCAGACGACTCTAAATATCACTTTAACATACATGTTATTTATTTCATTGTCACTCTCGACCCATATTAATTAGCAGAGAGGCCCCATTTTCAAACTTGGATGGATTGAATGCTACAAATAATTCAAATTTGTATCCAGTTTCATACAAACGGACACATGGTCTCTTACTATGTTTTTCTTATATTACTCCAATATCTCCACTTACCTCTATAACATTTGAACACTTGCATCTCTGATTTGCTTTTTCTTTCCTATAATTTTCATATTCATGACGATGACTTCGTTTCAAGATCTGATCGAACTCTGATTCATATCCTACCAATCTGTAAAACATCTAGATAATTTACCTCGAGGTAGGAGTATGGCATCATTTCAAGCCTTGAAACACATTCTTCTACTGATTTCGACAATTCGATGTTACCTCCTTCTGACACAATGTTTGCAATTCTTTGCTTAACCTTTGAGTTTAGGATAATATAATCATTTCATCAAGGATTTTCATAGTTTTATTAATAATTATTGGCATTTTTTACAGACCTAACTGGCATCATCAATGACATCTACCTCGTTTTTTGATTTGAAACAGCATGGTTTGCACATCCAACCATACCCATCATCCCTATATTTGAGTTACCGCTCGAAATGTTCCATATAATCTATCATAGCTTTGATGCGAATACCGAAGCTGTTCCGTTCTCGTGAGTTCACAAATGTATTGCTTCATCTTCTTGAACCTAAACCATTTGAAACTTCTCCAATTCAAAGTCATCCTGATCTTCATCATTGAGAAATTTTGCATACGATCCAGATTTTCTTTTGTTCCTAGTTATTTTTTGTTGTTCACTACATCAGCTTTATTACAGTCATGATGATGATTTTTCCGCTTGGATCAATCATATCAATTTCAAGATTTGCTATCTTAGTTCCCCTAATCTTTGTTACATACGACTGTAATGCGTCGATTTCAGTTACCCAAAGCCGATTTCCTTTTTCTGCAGCCATGTATGAATGATAGCTCCCACTTTTTTTATTCTTGTTTTACCCATTCTGAGATAACTGATATTTTCAATACTAGTCAATATATGTTCGATCCGACTCATATCACCTTCGGAGATTTCTTCTTCCAACACTTGTAAATAAATTATGAGACATGAATATTCATTTTTGTTTATTCTATAACAAAACGTGTCTCTGTTTGATCTGAACGCAATACTGACTCCATTCTCGGTATACAGCTAGCTATTATAAATTGATTACATGTTGTTTTCGCAAAACATTATGCCTAACATTGCTCGCCTAGATCATCAACTGTGTATGTATGTATGTGTATAGGGCTCTGTACGTATGCCAATGTGTATGTTCACGCGTATGTACGTGTTACATGATTTTAAAATGTATATCAAAATATCTAAAGTTACAATTAATAAAAAAATCATATATTCAAGGGATGACAGAGCCAAGTCGGTCTATTGAAGTGATAACTTGGCTACTTGAGTTAGATGTTTTCTCCCGAAAATTTGAAATTTTATTGAAAATTTGAATTTAAAATTTTTTGTTATATATTTTTGACTCATGCAACACGTACATACGCATGGACATACACGTTCACATACGTACACAGCCTTATACACATACATAGATACACAGTTGATGACCAGGCAAACAATGTTAGGCATAATGTTTTGCGGAAAACCACATGTTATCAACTTATAATAACTAGTTGTATACCGGGAATGAAGTCAATGTTACGTTGAGGTCAAGCGGAGTTACACGTTTCGTCATGAAATGAACATAAATGAATATACTTATCACAAAATTTATTCACAAGTGTGGGAAGAAAAAAATCTCCGAAGATGATATGAGTCGGATCAAACAAATATTGGCTAGTATTTAAAATGTCAGTTATCTCAAAACATGAAAACGGTGAAAAAATGAAATCCTTTGGATGTGTTAGGCTTATGGCCCCTCTACGTTACAAACCTATAGTGAAAAATGTCACAGTGGATCTGGTGAATGCTCGAGAAGTCAGCTATTCTGAATTGTCAGGCAATCTCATAACGAAGCCTGAATTAATCATAAACTGCAAACGGATCACAAACACTTATAGAAGTAACACATGCGGGAATGAGCATCTAGTGAAGACATGTGAACGAATAACATTACAGAGATGAACATTACATTATTGAAGAATTTTAACACTAACACTCTACTCAAATACAGTAGATTAGCTCTCCAAGACGACATGGAACCGGACCCAAATCCAGAGTCGAGAGGTAAAACATATCAATATTTTGGATCGTTACATCCAATTAAGCGTATTTTATACCCTACATTCCGTGAAATTGGGCGAATTTATATCAATACAGATATATTCCTATGATAACCAATCAAAACATACAACAACATTTATAAATAAGCTTAATAAGATTATCTTCTCTACCCTAACCGACAATGATTAACTATTATATACGTTGTATCCTACCACACCCAGATGTTAAATCCTTCTCCAATACCCCGAGTGATCTGGTTTAAGTCTAAGATCGTATACCAATAACATAACAGCATAACAGTCATCCCGAATATATATGACATTTAACACTCAGTTCATGCATAACAATGAATAATATTTCGGTATCCGTTCAATCTGAAAGAATTCGTAAGCCTTACTAAGATTTAACATCTACAATAGAACAAAATTGATGACCACTGTGTCGTAATTACGAACTTTACACTGCTTTACTAGGTCACATCTCAGCAGTCAACCACTGATATATAACATAGTTAGAGGTAACACCCAGTCACGATACAATAACACAGACATACCATGTATCTGTTTAGTCCGTCATCTCTGAACAACGTCGAGCAAAGTTACATCCTGGACAAAACCAAGAATCTATACACAGGTACAGTGGTCAAGCATGAGCCTGACATGAGTCTCAAAGAGTGTGTGGCCATAAAAATTCGGGCATCTGTTCACTGAAAACCTAAGTAAACCACTACAACGAAGAGCAGCTTGTCGCATAACCTCTCTAACAAACCCATGGAGCTTGAAACCGACATCCACATGAGCATACAAAATTTACGTTGAACTTGGACGAACTCAAAATGGCTATCAAAGAGTGTACACCACCTCTCCAGGATCACTCCATTCAGTAAGTCGTCTTCTAAAACCTTAAACAATACGCTTGTTAGGGTTCAATGACGAAATTCCACAGAAATGCATTACGAATTTACACCGTTTAAACATTCATCCCTATGATTATCGTGGGAAAAAAATCCTACAACAATAATAAATAATTTAGTAATTCTCTGCTCTGCTCTATTTCACATTAAAAATTGTGATACACAATGGTATCCATCATAGTAAATCGATCTACATATACAAATCAACGTAAAAGCAACGAGTTTTTGACTAGGGTACTCTCCAACTCCTAAACATTGATGCATGGTCCTACACTAAATATTCAATAAACTAACAGCAAGACCAAGTTTGTAACAAATCGAATCTTCTCTGTCTATAATATCCACGTCAAACATTGCCAGGATGTTAAAAAAAATATATGAAACACTATAAATATACAACTAGTAACTAAAATATACCTGAATAAATGTTCAACATAGCAGATACAAACGTAAAATATCCTAATATTCCGATATTGTATAAAATAGCCAATACCTTTCATCGAAGATGTAAATTGTACAGAGAACATACAAAACTGAAAGACATATACTAAAACTCTCAAGTTATAACAAAGCAAGAAGATCTATTCTCTACCCTACACAAAACAAACATTAAAAACCGTGACGAACGAGAAAAAAAGCATGTTACCAACCAAACAACTGACGTGAATAAGACACCAGAACAAGCTAGCAACATACGCTGAAACCTATAGTAAATAGTGGGAAATACTTCTCTACGAACTAGCTATAGTATATACTAAATCTGATGAAATTACTTTCCAACTCAGATACTTTAAGTGAAGTAACCACGGCTTAATCGTAACAGGATGTCATATATACATATATAATACCAAAATAATGCAATAACCGACCGAATTATGCTGAAATAGCGTGCTACATGGACGATTCAATCCTAAAATATCCTAAAATTTCTTATAACTTTACGAGATAACTATTCAAAATTTCATAAGCGAAACAAATTAAACATATACCAAACGATCATTGGTAAGTATACATAACATAATTTAATAACTTACAATAAATCCATATCATTCAGGTACTGTCGCTATTGGAACCCCGCATCAATGGAACACCGATATATCATGTTCAAAACTGGATAATGCGTTATGGGGTAGATAGATTTTCGTAACGAAGCTGCTGCATCAACCCAAAATACAAACATCAACTGGCCACGTACCAGACAAATAAACCATGCTATTCCAATAGACATTAGATACATATATGAAGTAAACGACAGGAAAATAAACAGAATATTGCCTATAATTCAATATCAGGCTGGTACCAAGCATTCGACCGCTAAGAAACCCACCAAACAACCTCCGAATGAGTAAATTATACCCCAACTAGATAAGAATACAAACATATATGTAACAAAAAAATTATAAAAATATACTTCAGGCATAGATATTTAACGAAACATTCACTCAAAACATAGAAATAATGACATATCAGTCATGGAAAAAATACAAATCATATAACAGATATGTGCAAACTCACCTTATTTGCCAAAGCGCTTCCAACTTCGTGAAACATGACGAGCGAAAATCCTAAAGACTTTTTTAAGCTAGTCATGATCCATCCGTCCGTGAAAATTTGAGGTCAAATTCCATAGACTTTTCCAAGTTAGTCATGATCCGCGTTTAGCCACTGCTGAGGTGATAGGATAACAAGTTCCTTGTCGGAACTGATTATTCGGATTAATATGTGCAACTCGTTGCCCTGCGTCAAGCGATTATAACTCATATTATGATACAACAATACCATTATGTGTATCTATTGGGAAAAAAATCTTGTAGATTTCTAACAAGTTTTTCTATTTTTTGCCCTTGTTTCCCGATTCATTTGTATTCGGTTGATGTTTCGAATTTGGTTGAGGACAAGCATTTTAACGGTTTCGTCTATTCCAAATTTTGATCAAGCTTAGACATGCTCTATGAGGGATAAAAAAATTGTAATATCCTACATCGCAACCGTCCAAGTCATTTCGAAATGCTAGATTTTTTTGAAGTTCTTATATCTCGCCTACCGTCAAGTTCACACCGCGCAAGCACTTATTGTACAAAAAAGTGAGGGGCATTCCTGAGAAGAGAGATAATTTTTCGGAGATGCTGATTATGTCTTCACTTCGAGGAAGGTTCTTCTTTGCCTCTGGTCTGAGATAGAGTCCGATGTTTGACCGAAAACAATGATTTTGTGCGTGAGGGATCCAAACACCATTATATCATAGATGCATGGGCTGGAAGTAATGATGTCGTTCACAGATTCAACGTTACTGCGCTTAATTCTAAAATGAAATAGATGCAACTACAGTTCTAAGTTGGGATATGTGCTAGATTGCATTGATCATTGTTTGTATCTGAAAACGAACCCTTTTTCATGTAGTGGACTACAATACTAATATAGATACACACCTAATGAAAAAACTTCCGTTCTGATGTTGCCAGATGTCGGTTGAAGGAAAAGCGTTGCGATGAGGCAAACAATCCTCGTCCATTCGTCAAGTTCCTTATTAAACGTTTCTGAATATTTTAAAGTGGTAGTTTTTAGTTCATATCTTTACTCGCAGGGGTTTCATACCATATTCATTGTGTTCCTTAAGCACATAGTATAATTGTTTACAGTTTTGCGTTTCAAAAAAGTAAAATCCGATACTTACTCAACATATTTCATGCTATGATATTAATTTATAAAGAGATTTTATATTGCGATTCCATCCCACTGAAGGTAAATCAACTTCAGGGAATCAAAAACACTTTGAAACTTGAAAATAAATCTTGTATTGGTCTTAAACAGTGTGATAGCATCGACCGCTTCGGTCGCCTCTTTCTAGGACCACTCATTCACCTATCTCCGGGGCCGCTTATGTCACCTCTCTCCAGGGCCACTCAGGTCACCTACCTCCAGGGCCGCTCCTTTCACCTCTCTTTAGGGGCGCTACTGTCTTACCTCTCGTGGGCTGTTCTGTCGCCTCTCTGCATGGCCACTCGTGTCACCTCTCGCTAGGGCCGCTCCTGTCACCTCTCTCTAGGGCCGCTCTTGTCACCTCTCTCTAGGGTCGCTCCTATCACCTCTATCCAGTAACGCTACTGTCATCTCTCTACAGGGCCGCTCATGTCACCTCTCTCTAGGGCCGCTCCTGTAACCTCTCTCTAGGGCCGCTCATATCACCTCTATCCAGGACCGCTCCTGTCACCTCTATCCAGAACCGCTACTGTCATCTCTCTCCTGGGCTGCTTCTGTCACCTCTCTCCCGAGCCGCTTCTGTCAGCTCGCTCTAGGCCACTACCGTCACCTCTGTCTAGGCCGCTACTGTCACCTCTCTCCCTTGCCGTTTCTGTCACCTCTCTCTAGGGTCGCTACTGTCACCTCTCTCCAGGGTCGCTCATGTCACCTATCTCCAGGACCGCTCCTGTCACCTCTCTCCAGGGTCGGTACTGTTGCCTCTCTCCAGGGCCGCTGCAGTCACCTCTCTACAGGGCCGCTACAGTCACCTCTCTCCAGGGCCGCTACCGTCACCTCTCTCCAGGGTCGCTCATGTCACCTATCTCCACGACCGCTCCTGTCACCTCTCTCCAGGGTCGGTACTGTCGCCTCTCTCCAGGGCCGCTACAGTCACCTCTCTCCAGGGCCGCTACTGTCACCTCTCTCCAGGGCCGCTCTTGTCTCCTCTCTCCAGGACCGCCCCTGTCTCCTCTCTCCAGGGCCTCTACTATCTACTGTCATCTCTGCAAAATCACCCCTAATGCCCATCTGCAGGATCGATCTCAGGAACAGAATTATGTCTCTTCCAATCTCGAATCGATCCGAGTCGGCCGTATGCTCTCAGCACTGTTGACCGGCTTTCGGAGCCTGCACGAGACAATTACCTTCTGAGTTTACCTACTAACACTATGTGTGGCTGTGATCCGCTGTGTTGGCCTATCCAACAATAGGTTTGGCGGCTGCTGTTCCTTCTACGTGAAAACTACTCTGAATCTACGCTAAACCTACTCGGTATATCTACGTTAAACCTAATCAGTATCTACGTTAAACCTACTCTGTATCCACGTTGAACCTACTCTGTATCTGCGTTGAACCTACTCGGAACCTACGCTGCACCTACTTTGCCACTCTTCAATTGCCCTACGGGGGAGTCTGCATTAACTTTGCGCTGGGACTCCGGTGGAAAACAAATGCTACTACTACTACTACTACTACTAGCCTCGTACAACCTGTTCTGTTTTTTTTTCCGTTGGCGGTCATCGCTAATTATTGGGCCCTTATTGCTCGTCCCTTAATTGGATGGCAGGGATACAGCACCGCAACCACCGACAAAACCAACAAAGCCGAGAAGTTCGGCAAGAAAACTTCGCAGGCCGCTGCACTGATGAAACGAGGAAGATAAATTCCGCGAAATATTTTGTGCAACAAAACTTCATTGTTCCTCTTGCACCAGAGCATACTTTGCCTTTGAAAGACATCGTGATACAGAAAATATAGCGTCATCGGTGAACTTATCCAAATAAATACATATTAAAAAAAATATGGAAACAATTTATGATTTCGGTGCCGGACACAATTATGGGGTCGTTCTCGATTTTTTTATGTTCAGATGGTAGGTTCATGTGTTAGTATCATGATTAATTCATCGCACCAACGAGAACACTATCAGTTCATTTCAATTTAAACCGGTGTTTAGATTCCTTGCTGTTCCTTGCACTTTAGATATAATGAAAAAAATATATGCACACACCCGCACTTTCAAGTCACGTAGAAAATCTGTCGCTTGGCAAGGTTATCAAACTGGAAACGATAAGATTGCCTTCACCTATTGTGATACTACTGCATAACTGCGTGCGAATGGCTGGTTCACAAATCATCCTGGTAAATTCATGTTGAAACCGCCTTGAAACCATATCAAGCATTCTTAGTCGTTTAGTGACATAGCATAAATAAATAAACAACCAGTATTGATTCTCTTACTTCTAAATAATTCAAACTCTTTTCCAATTCACACCTAAAAGTAAACCGTCAAATTCACGACCGCCGAAAGCCAGGTCGTGACGTTGATCGACGGTAGTAAGATTGAATCGGAAGTCATTTTGACGTAAGGGCGACTGAAAATTGTACACTGGGTGAGTTTCATAAATTGAACAAAATAATAATAGCTGGAAGGAGATTTTATGGTAACCTTACATTGAAAATGATATGTATTTCAATGAATTGCAAGGGTTGCTGGACAAGGCATTTTGGCTAACCATTATGATGAGGAAAATGTTATATTGCTTGGCTATATTGTTGTATTGTTTATATTGTTTTTATTTTTAACGAACTTCATTTTTCAGTGACAAATTCATAATCGTTATACATCTCAGTCATCTAAGCTGTTGGCCTCATCGTGTGACTATATTTTTGCACACTTGCGACTTCGATTTCATGAAAAGCATCAGTCCCTCTCTTTTTAGAATACATGAACACTTTTTTTCTCAGTTCGAGCGAAATTTCACTCATCATTGTTGCCGGTAACCTCTTATAGTTTGACATAAAAACAGACTGCTATATATTACAATTAAGTCAGTAAATTGTTGAAATTACCCCAGGGAATTGTTCAATGAAGTTGTGTTAGTCAAATGATATAGCTATTATTAGTCTAAAGATAAAAATATTTTGATATGCTGAGAGGTGACGTCCCGGCAAAATAGTATATGTGTATATACTATCGATACCAATCTTCCAGATGTTATAAATGAGACTCGTAAATAAATATTTCGAAACCACAATCTGTTAGTATTGTTTTTCACGAAACAAATTTGTTACAGTGTGAAACTGATTTTCTGCTGACGCACGGTACAAATGAATATCATCACTGACACATGCATGCTTCCTAGCCGTAAAATATTCATATCGAAGCATAGCATACCGCTGCTGGAGTTATGCAAAAGGTTATTGGTTGAAAATAACTGACTCTGAACCACGTCCAGTAACAGCGAACCCAGTTCAGTGTGCCCGCCAGCCACACGTGCCCCATCGTGTGTCAAAAAAATCTCGGCACTGTCAGACGCGATGAATTTGCTCTCCGTGAATTCCAGGTAAAGTCCTTTACTGTCCATTTAATACGAGTTAAAACTTGCTACTGTATGAACAGCTAATCTCTAAAATTATTTTTGTTCATGCATGCTTCGCTCAAAATTTTGAAAGATATAACCCATTTTTGCTTGCCCTTGGTTTACCTAACGTTTACTTTTACTTTGCTCCACCTATCTCGACATATCAAGTGACTGTTTCTACCTGGTGGCGGGGAAAACGAGGCAAGCGGGGAGGAGAATCCTCTTTGCCTGAGAAAGACCAAGAGTCTTCAATTCTAGAGGAACTTCAACGTTCAAAATTTTCCCAGCACTTCAAGTCAATAATGACTGTCATTTTATAAACAATGGAGAAGCTACTGGAAAAGTTCGCTTCAAACCTGCAGGACAAGGATGCTCGCGATGGGAGGGACACGTTAGTCAGGTATTGATATCTCCTGGTCGTCCGATGGTGAAAATTTCTCCTGCCGCTAACTCAACCTCCCATGGGCTTGGTAGCCGACCGATATCCGAGCAATCTGATGGGAGGCATAACAGTCAAACTCTGCTGTCTCGATCGGAAATCTGACATTGCATCCCAGGTGTCATCTCAAGCCGGGCAAATTAGTCAATTAAAGTTTACTCCGACCCGTATTATATTTTTTATACGTCTCGAGAGGAGAAGAGATGCAGTTTCCCGAAAAAGTCTCTTGGTGCGGACTCCTTAATGGCCGTGTATTGACATGAAGTTACGACACGCAGCTCATAACATCGATTTCACAAATTTAGAGATGGAATCCCCTCCAGCCTCCACTCTCGGCATAGGTCGAAAATTTGAAGTTTGGTGCCTTCAATATTCCGCGATGGGGTGTTTCTGAGGGACGGCGATTCTTATGAACTGTACTTACGACACTTTTTGTCGTGCTCTGCGATTATCGTGTGCCATGCATATGAGTGGATTTGATGTGATGACAGACACTTAAATAACTTGAGTTAGCTAGCCATGACGACATTGCAGCCATGTCTGATTTTCGAGATTAGGTCATGAAGTAAATAGAACTCGATCACATCAGTATGACCATTTCAACATTGTATAGCTAAGAAATATATCCATATAGCACAACATGCGATTCAAATATTGCCAGTTTATTGGGAAGCTGCAGTCACTTCAGATGAAGCCGGACAGAATTATCCTTACAGAGACGTGACACATGCATTGAGACTAGTGCGTGCTAATGCTCTACTCTATTCATGCTGGGTTATGAAGCACGTCAAACGGTCATGGACGAGGGCAGGGGGACCAAATGTGAGTCTTTTGTAAGTGAAATTATTTATAGATAATGCATAATATTTCAGTTGATGCGGCAACACGGGTCGCTATCCCTGGCGCTAAATTCTTTTATAGCTAACGTCAGATCAACCCGTATCATCTCCGCCAACTGCCTTATCAGCCCCAAGTTGTTCCGACTACCAACCTACGGTACCATTTTTTAACAGCGAACATTCATAGCATTCCTCAGTCGCACCAGCCACTGTCATATCTGTCAGTGACATTCTGGCGAAAATCTGTTTCAGCCCACGTCAGAATCAGCCACCGGTCGTACCATTTTACCGGTTATTACTTTAATGAAACTTTTCCTGCCCAGCCTAACCTAACCTAGGGTACGTGTTTCTAACCCGCGGAGCAAAGGTACGTATTTCTAACCCGCGGGGCAAACATACGTATTTTTGTAGGGTACGTAATGCCGTTATTCAGCGTTTTTTTATTGAAGTTTCATTAAAGTGATAACTGTTAGTTTGGCACGCCTGTTTCGGTGTAATGACAGTGGCAGATATGACAGTAGCAGATTTTGAAGTGGTGGAAAATGCGTGTGGGCTGAATCATCGTTAGGTAGAAAGCACGTGGGGTGGAAGATTTTTAGCGGTTATGACAGTGTCCGGCCATGACAGTGAGGTGAAGTGAAGTGGCGATAGTGCGCGTGTGCGGGAATAATTTTAGCGCGAGATTGCTGGGCTCCCGGCAACACAACAGTGGTGTGAAGTAAGAGTTTAACGTTGTACTAAAAATGAAAGCAAATGAAGAAAATGTTTTTGTCACGCGATGCCTCGTAGTGTTCTTTGGGTTTACAAGTAAATTTCTGATTTCTAAATTACAAATTGAATTAGGGTTACAATTGAATTGAGCAATATATATTAGCTCCACATTAAACTTGCTAGTTATATGGAACAAATCAGTACGTTCGTGTCTGTCAAATTTTATAATAAGCATTAAATTCAGAGTACAGGTTTGTCTAGTAACAAATTTGATATACATTAATTCAGGGTATAACATTTATTGAATAATGTATTTGGTTACACATAAGACTAGCTTGCTCAATGTAACAAATGATCACGTTCATTTTTCCGCAACAACTGAGCACATATTGGAGACAGGTATTTTTGATTATGTTTTATGACACTCGAGCGCATATGGTTCAGAGGTATCAACATTTAGCACACTGTTTTTCGTCGGTTTATCGTATTTTTGCGAATACACAAAGCTGAATTCCCCAGAAACGGGGGTGGCCGACGGTAAGGCGCCCATTCACACCCTCATACGTTCACACTCACACAACTTAGCCCTTTTGTGCTATAAGGTCCAGCCGGTAACACCGCAACACACTCTCTGAGTCTTGAGTGCGGTCCAAGGATCCATTGTCAGCAGTAGAGCCCGACAATTTTCACTGGTTTTCACCCACCGCACAATGATGGCCGCCCCCCCCCTCACCCACGACCATCTGAACAACGTGATGCCAAGGACGGGAAATCACATCAGAGCAGCGTCAAAAATCAACCATCCACTCACGCCTGATCATTGCACGCTCTCTCGCCTTTCCACATTTAAGTCTCTCCTCCCCAACGCCTGTTCCACACCATCCGTTCGCCCAACCTTCGGTCTACCTCTAGGCCTGCGACCACTCGCCTCCGAATCATAACCCTTTTTCCAGTCTCCCTTCATCCATCCTCACCATGTGCCCAAACCGTCTCAGAACACTCGAATCCACTCTGTCCCAAAATTTCTTAACCATCACCGTTCTGATTCAAACAACGTCCTAGGTGATCAGGTCTCTCAACGCAACCACAGCTGTGCTCATAAAACATTTCATCTCAAAAGCATTCAACCTTCTTCACTCCTCTGCTCTCACCCACCAAGGCTCAGCTCCGTAGAGCACTGTTGGGACAACTGTTATGATCAGCCTCCGCTGGTACATATTTTAAAAACGTCGCTAACCGAACCTTACCACCAACATCTGCGTAGTGTGTACCCTAGCTTAAGTTACATGAAGAAATCCCTTGCCTTGCATATTTTCAATTCCCCTCCGATGTTTGTTTAGAGAAAAATGTGGTCCCCATGTGGATCGTATGACGTAGGAGACGTTGACGAGTTGATGGCCATTTGCGCACCTAGTAAAAATCCGTGTGTCAGCAATCGTATGAACTAGATCCAATAACAGTGTTAAGCTCAGGGTTATTGAAAATTGTATCAGGAGGTGGGAGGAGCCAACAAAATTCGCTAACGGCCTAAATTGTAAGTGTACCAATGATTCAGGGTATTAGGACGCCCCGTCTCTTTAGATGATCCAAATAGGTGAATGGTCTCCTTACTTGAGAATCACTTCATACACATGAACAAAGGCCCTCTCACATATTATTTCAGGGAGCAGACCTGAACTACAGAGCTCAGAAACTTTCCATCAGCTGCACCCATCGGGTAGAGGGCAGACAGACTCCATCAGCTGAAGCCTTCGGATGTAGGGCTCTACACTTACGCTCTACGCTCCCGCTCTACGCTCGTCTTACACTTGATACATTTATTTTAGCTGTTCTTTTACACTTATGTTCCGTTGTGTCCGTTACATTACAATCAATGTTTGGTGCTATAGGACGAGCTCAACTATTGTCATGTTACCTTGTTCCAATTCAATTCTAAAATAATATTATAAAAACACTGTTTAATCATTCCTACCTTGTATTCTACCCGATTATAACAACATGAAAAATATTTACCATAACACAACAACATTCTCATACAACTCTCTCTTTTCTTCCACCCCCAACGTCCTACAGCTCATTACACTCTTCCGTTCACACATCACATTACACCCCTCCTTCAGTCGCGCCTTCACTTCAGCCCAGATACTTGAAACACTGGACTTCCTCCAACAGCTCTCCATTTAGGAGGACTCTAATTTTGCTCTCATCCACAGTCATCGAGCACCTCATTAATTCACTTTTACCTACATTCACTCGAAGCTTCCTTCTCTCACACACTCTGCCAACTCAGATGCTAGCCTACATTGCTCCTTCTCTAAATCCGCCACCAGCGCCGTATCATCCGTAAATAGCAACTGGCTCAACTGACAACTTCACCCATCCGCTTCCAACTGCTCCAAGCCACGACCCAGTACACTAGCGTTTACCTCCCAGACCACTCCGTACATATAGAGATTGAATTGTCATGTCTCAGTCCCTCTTTCACTAGGATCCAATCACTCACCTCGCTTCCAACTCTGACACATAACCGTCTGCCAACATAGAAACTCTGCTCCTCATTCGACAGATATCCGTAGACTCTACACAAACGCAAAACCCTCCACAGCGCTTCCCTGAAAATCCTGTCGTACGCCTTTTTCAGATCCATGCAGGCCCAGAACACATCATTTCCCTTTGAAAGGTACTTTTCACTGACCTGTCTCACTGCAAAAATCTGATCGGCACACCCTCTACCACTCCTAAAGCATCACTGTTCCTCTCCAATTGCACAGTCCGCAAAGTCTAATCCTTTTGCTCAACACTCTTCCGTACAACTTACCAACTGCACATAACAGATTGATACCTGTCAAGTTGCAGCATTAATTTTTATCTCCTCTGCCCTTACACAGCGGAACAATGCAAGCATTGAGCCACTAAATCGGTACCCCGCCCGCCACAAAACACAAGTTCAGTGGCTCACCAACCATTCGACAATCGTTATTC
>SDVV010010795.1:0-16105 GCA_016164225.1 Gammarus roeselii
TCACTATCAAATAACAAACATCCTAAGCAATACATTCGATGAAAGATTCAAATATCTTACCATCCTAATTCCTACACAATTAACATATATCCTAAATCCTTCATAAATAACATATATCCTAAATCTCGTAATTCCTTCACTAATAATATACCTCCTAAATCCTTCACAAAATAACATACATAGAGTCACACATTTTCCATTTGCGTTTCGCACACCCACTTTTCCATTTGCGTTTCGCACACCCAGTTTTCCATTTGCGTTTCGCACACCACTTTTCCATTTGCGTTTCGCACAACATCGATCTACTCCTGGGAGACGTCCTTGATAGACTGCTGACAGGTTATATGCTTTAGCTCTCAAACATTTAGCTTTGTTATATTATATTCATGTGGGAGAGAGACATAAAATGTTTCCAGGCGCATAAGATGTATCCAGGTAATAACTCAAATTATGAATCTATGTCGCGCATTCCATCCCTACTTTTTTCATGTATGTTCCTTTGGTTGGTAAATTGAATGTGTTGGTAGGAATGCTCTGTCAAACTTGTTTCTCTGTAAACCTTATTATACCAACGAGTGATTCAATTAAAGACAATTATGACTATTAATAATATTATTATGACTTTTATTATTATTATTATTATTAGTTGTATTATTATTATTATTATTATTATTATTATTATTATTGGTATTATTATAATGATTTTATTATTATAATAATAATAATAATAATAATGATATTATTATTATTATTATTATTAATATTATACTTTCCCCTTTCAAACATCTCACCAATTTCTCTCTTTCATACTTGTTTCATCCATACTATAACCACGAACATTCAGTGAAGAGCCGTGGACCGCTCCCCATACCCAGCTATTATTGCCGTCAGAGAGGAAAGAAATTACAGAGGAAGAGATCCCCAGTCTGTTTGTTCCTGTTTGACACCTCATACGACATGCAGGAGGTACTGTAGCATGCATTTTTGCATTCTCTGAGAAAGATATTCGGGACATTTTAAAATGCTAATACCCTAGTTCCTACGGACCAGCGCTCGTGGAGGTGTCCTGGTATTTATCCATGTATGAACCATGGTCGCATGTCATACGTCAGGCAGCTACTCCACGCGGCACGTGCAAGGGATGTTACACTTTAAAATACCTGTTACGCAAATTTCGTAAATGTAATGCTCAACTCAAAACTTGGTTCTTCACAACAATAAAATTTATAATGTTGAACCAATTTCTTCAAAAAGGCTTATTTGAGCTCGGCGATCATCAGTATAAACATCCTTCAATGTAATTACATCAGGCCTTCTAAAAACCAGGAATTCTACTCTGATCAGCAACTAAGAAAAACAATTGCATTGTTTGCCATAGGTCGAGATAAGTGTTTGCTCGTGATTTTGCACACATTGTACAATCTTGAAGGCCCTATTCATGCTACTCCCACATCACCTCAGCATAGTGAGGTTAGATTAGATTAAGTGACACACCTACACCGGAGGTCGGTCGTAAGTCTTAGAACGCTCCTCTGTAAGGGGAGAAGTTTATCAACTCTGATAGGTACGCACTTATGTTCGTGCGTAAACAATGATTCCTACTGTTTAAATGAGTATAATTTTTTATTTTTTGTCGGTATGAACGCTGTTGCATTCTATCACAGCTGTGCGTGTACGCATTCTTTTCGCCTTCCGATGCAGTACCGATATTTTGTAACTGATCATCTCGACTACATAACGAATTTATTTACTATGAAGAAATTAACCTCTCTATTCAATTGACAAGTTATTGACCCTAAAATAAACAGTCGTGTTCTATTCGTGATACCTTCAAACCCACACGGTAAATCTCTAAAGGGTATCTAGCTGTTGTTTATTTTTTGGTTGATACCAATTGATGATCAGAATTATTATTATACCTAACATCATCGTCATCGTGACTATTGTAATTAGACTAAACAACACACAAACAAGAAGCCAGGTTTATGTTGAAAAACGGAAAAAATAGCACAACATTCCTCCCGATGCTGCTCCGGACATATATCTTGTTTTATTATATGTAAGCGGGTGATTTGTTCCAGATGTAAATCTGATTGGCCGGTAAATCTACTTGACCTCTCTGGAAATAGCATGAATTTATATTGGTTACACTGGCTTGCTTGAGGAGGAACACAAAATTTAGGACAGGTAGTAAAGTGGTCTCTTAATAATGATGTTGCGCAAGGAGGAATAGGTAATAAACACTATACGCAAATCGTAATTGTTACCCATAGGCGGCAGGACATGACTCAAAGTTGTAGATGCAAAATGAAAGTGATATCTGAAGTAAAGTGACATTAAACAGTTATTAATTTACCTTCCCATTAAATTCTTATTTATATAGTTGCGTAAGGCTTGACACGTTGGAGACATGCAATTGCAGACCCTGAACTGAATATAAATGATTGATCACTCGAAAAGTGCCGTTTCAGAGGATCTTTGAACGCAAGCAGAGAACGACTGATCTTCTTCTTTAAATTCGAAGAATGATGCTACAAGAACGTCGATGTTGAGCTACAGATAATAACAATTATTGAAGTCTAAACACATCTTGTTCGTGGCCATTCTGTTGCTTATTGGCTAATAACACATCACGAAGAGCTATCACGATAGCTAACGTCGCCTCCTAAACGTTCGTGAACAATATCATCAACTGATTGTGAAGAAGACACATCAAAAGAAAGCGATATATATCCTTACTTCCACCTCTCTGCAGTGATAAGATATCATATTTATATCTAATAAACATTATTCCGGTTCCTATATAATATTAATAGTCCGAGATTATACACAGTTAGCATATATGATGATAGGCAATGCGCGGAATGAACATAAGGGACAGTTGGTTGAATCTACATCTGCAAACGTTTCACACATGGAGTTGCGGAGATTTGGGTGACCAAAACAACCGTTTTGTTGTACGACTTTCTTCTAGATAAGGATCACTTCATTTGACTACGCTAAGAAGAAAGATACATAAATTTAATAATTACTCTTGTGTTACTTCATAACACAAATGGCGATGTTATACAAACTAAATATAGTTGTAGGGGAGTCAGTGGTTCTGAAAAATCTATTTTCATTTATAATGAACTCATATCCTCTGCTTCCCAATTACTTTCAAATAAAAAACTACAAATACCATCTGTAAACCTTCTTGAACGGCTCAAGCTTATCATTTATTTCTAGATTTCTACTAGTAATCATAAAAAAAAAAAATTGTAGCGATCCAACGGAATTGCTAAACCACGATTCCTTTGGAAATTTAATCGTTTTGTCTTTATTACAAAATATTTTGTAGTATACATGACGCAGTTACAGTTTTTTATTGTAAATTCGTTTGTGTCTTAATAAGTGTGTTTGTACCATCGTTGTTCGGTGCGCATTGAGCGCCTCCTCTGCGCCCTGCACAAAAGAAGGCTGGTTTGAACACGGAAGCGTACTGAGCGAAGACATTGTTGGAGTGAGAAATAAGATGGGGTTTAAAATGTTTCGGAACTGTAAGTTGAGAGAAAGTTGAAATGGTTCGTTGCGAATGAATGAATGAAATTGTGTTGATATTGGATATTATATTTGAGGTTTCATCATATGTTGTTGTTGGAAATGGTGTTGGTGTCAAATGTGCCGTTGATATTAAAACTTGTGTTGGTTTTGGACCTGGTGTTAGTGTTTCAGATATTTCAGTTACAATCATCTGTGATTTTGTTCGTTTGAAGATTGTCATGAGTGCAATTGTGTGTTTGGATTTCACTGGTGAGGTCATTTTGTCGATGTTACGTTGTCGTTGATGTTAATATGACTGTAGCAACGTTGAGTGTACCCAAACAAATATCTCACTTACACTGATTTACTGACTTCCTTAAGTAGCTCGTACCACAGGCATGTGGGCAGCAGCAAAGGAAATCTCTTTGGAGTGGACAATCCGTGACCATCATTTATTCAGCGTCCCGGCCAGATGCATCACCTTTTCCACCAAATGTGTTTCGGCCTGTTTGAGCATTCCAGGTTAGCCTCAGACCGGGCTGCACTGCAGACAAAAATAGCGCCACCGGCGATACGTGGGCTGCAGCTGGCTGAAGAGAGGGGGAAAGAGGTGTAGCTGTAGGTGTGCAAGGTGGTGAATAGGGTCAGTGCGGTGTAGTAAGGGATTTGAGGTGCTTCGGGCTTGTGCTGTATGTGTTCAGGAGGACTGATGGTGTCGCCTGGGGGAGGTGGTCAGAGGGGCTGTGGTGTTGTAGTATGTGGTTGTGTTGTGTTGGTGTGGTGCAAGAAGTAGTTTTAAAACTCTTTGTGTGACACAGGTGTGGTTAGGAGAGTGTGGTGAACGTGTGGGAAATGGTTCAATTTTCACTGTTGCGGTCCCAGATAGGTTCTTCGGGCCACACGCTAATGTGTAGGGGCTAATGAGGAATTGGTTGTTTTCCTTCTTCATTCTAATAGCTCAATGAGGGCGTCAGAGGGCGTCATTCAAAACGAGACAAGCAAAGTTTCATCGTTCAAACCACAAACGAACAAATGAATTATTCTGGTTCGGGCTTACCGAAAGTTAAGCTAATACCCATTGTCACAGAGATGAGCATAACATTGATAATTGACAGTTAATTACACTTGGCTAGATGAATATTATATACACTACATACAATCAAGGTTTATAAAATGTGGAGTATATGAATATATTCAGACCTTACACGAAATTCGGAGATATCGAATTCGGAATCGTTCACAAATTGAAATTACTCATATTTGGGATAACATCATATATCCATAAGTGAACTCAGTAAAAATGGGCTGTTATCAGCCACTAAATAGAACCAAATTAAGAAGTTTTGAACGTAAATAAACTCATAGAGCAGTTGGCCTGCCAACAGGGAGTCATAACACCAAGAATCTCACAGACATCCATGATGGACTACCTATAAAGGATGATTGTTAAATTTTAGAATAGAGTTAAGGAACGATACCAGAGAAAGTTTAAAATTTCGGTTACGAAATTTAGCGCTAATACTCGAAACTACTCAAATCAGCACCTGAATAGAAAACCACCATCCCACGATGTTCTTCTGAGATTGTCACTGTTTCATTCCTCGTTAAACCAATGCTGACCGGTGTCGTTGCTGGACACCGGTTGCAACAAGCTGGGACCAATGCCGGTCACCTTTTATCCCATGTTAGTACCGATGCCGAACACTAATTTTACCGAACGGGTGTCCACGCCGGACACCGTTTTCCACGAATATTCAAATGAGAGGTTCAAATGAGAGATGGATGGATGTATGGAGGTGAATGGATGGATGGAAGAGGATGGATGGTTGTAGGTTAATGAATGGATGGAAGTGGGTGGATTGAGGTTGATGGATGGATGTGGATACATGGATCGAGGTGGATGGATGGATGGAGGTGGATGGATGGATGGATGGATGGACGAAGATGGATGATGGTGGATGGATGGATGGAGGTAGGTAGATAGATGGATGGAGATGGATTGATGGATAGATGAATGGATGGAGGGATGGAGGTGGATGGATGGATAGATGGACGGATGGATGAATGGATGGACGAACGAATGGATGAATGGGTGGATAGATGGATGAATGTGGATGGATGAATGAATGTAGATGGATGGATGGATGGAGGTGGATGGATGGATTGCTGGAGGTGGTTGGATGGATGAGTGGAGGTGGATTGATGGATGGAGGTGGATTGATGGATGGAGGTGGATTAATGGATGGAGGGAGGTGGATTGATGGATGTATCGGGGTCGGTAGATTGAGGTCGATGGATGAATAGAGGTTGATGGATGGAGCTTGATATAGATATGTACATGTATGGATGGATATTGATGTCTATATGGATGGATGTATATACATGTATGCATTGTTTGAACTGTTGCTCCTATAATACTTTTGCTCATCTCAATCAAGTGACTCACTAATACATATCATGATCGACTGCATGCCTATTATTTTTCCCGACAGCGACAATGACAATCACTGGCGATATTGTGTAATTTCATATTGAACTTCAATTTGCTATTGCATCCGATAATTCTGTTGTTTTTCATATGTAGGTGGGGGGCGCTGGCGGTGTACGTTTTATTGTATCTGCGAGCGTGTTGCTTCCTAAAGAGGTGCTTTGATAATCATTGTTTGGCGCCAGCATCTTTACAGTGCCAGAGAGGCGTAAATTTATAGCGATGGGTATATTGGTAATCTTTTTGTGCGTATATGATAATCCATTTACGCGCAAGACTTCCACTCTCAAATTTTTCTTCCTAGTTATTTCTCTGTGAATTTTTAAAATCATCTAATACAACGGTTTGATTGAATGTTTAGGCAGTTTTGGTCTTCATAACCTAATTTTGAAAAACTGCGAGCTCATACTAGCTCTTTTGCATATGTGAAATTTATAACCATTTCTTGTCCATGCTGGATTATTTAACATCGTATATTTTACTTTGGACGCTACAGCCCATCTTGAAAAGGTACCCGTTTCGCGTTGTTTCATTCAGAGTTTCTTTGCGTTTTAGATCAATAATTAACTGAATTTTTTATCAATAATATGAATTAGCGAAACAAAAGTTCAAAATAAATATGTTCCTGGTTCCTGGTAGTCTGCTGGTTCATTCTTCATGGTGCATGATATGATTCACAAGTATGGAACAGATGGAGACGGGGTTGATGAGTCAGGATGCGCTAACATGTTGGTAAAGTAAATGCTGGGTTTACAAGTGTGGAATTATAGTTCGGCGAGATCAGCATCTAGATTATTATGAATAATAATTCCGGATTCCCAACACGCTGGCGGTGTTTTGTTTAACCTGAACTATAAATTATAATTTGCTCCCTGAAGTACGAAACGGTGGCCCACTAGGGATAACCGGTGACTAATTCAATTAGTCTTTTCGATTTCGAATTAAAAATTGGAAACAAGAGATGGTCGACGGAAACAAATTAATGAACCGCTATAATAATATTAATTGTAATTGCCGATAAACCAGTAAATCGCAAAATGTCCTACGTTCGATCCATTTGAAAAATTCAAATCCTAGGAAAACGAAATGAATCGAAAAATTAATGTGCGTCCTTGAACAAGCTAGTGTTGCAATGGAAATACAATTTGTACCAGAACACTTTTGCCATGAAATAAATGATGATCAAAATCCTCTTGATTATGATTGACCTACTTTGTTTTTTTATGTTCTGTGTAAGTGTTCATGTCTGAGACGTTCTTACATCATTTATTGACCTTGAAAAGAAATGGTTTCGCGTCTCGACTGCTCATGCAGAGCATCGTAGTATATTTTTGATAAATAAATGTCACTTGCTGTAAAGATATAGAGATAAAACATTCACTACCTCGTGGAAAATTATCGATTTGCAGTACTAAAAGTGTTGGACCGATTCCTTTATCCATTGGAACACCGTAATTGTCTGTTATCTATGCTATGATAATTATGACCGAATTGTCTGGCGGCCCATTGACAGGGCAGATAAAACATTCCATTTCATTTACCAGCTATATCCAGGAGGTCTGGCAGGATGCCAGATATAATTATTGTGTTTCTAATCTGGAATGAATCAAACAATTTAGCTGTTAGAATAACGGTTTTTTGCAGGTGTCTTAGTTATCACCGGGAATTATTTTTAATTACCGTCAACATGCCGGATTAAATTAATACTTCTGTTTTTCAAATCAGATAACATAATCTAACTGTGATAATAACTGAGACTTTGTGTTTATACCGACAGATAATTGAGGGTTGTCCGGTAGTGTACAGGATGCTCTGACAATGCTCGGTATAGTAACTGACAACACGTTTTTTATTCCGTCAGAATAGCGGTTAAACTCGATGTAAAAACAGACAGAGCGTATTGATCAGTTAACTAAACTGAAAAATTCCGCTCCACAGACAGTATTTTTCCCGTTTAATCATTGAATAGAACAAATACTTCTCCAGAAGTCAGTCATAAAGACGGACAGTCTACGGTGTACTGTCAGAAAACGCATTATCATTCGTCAGCATCAACAGAAAAACTCAGTTGTTTGGACAGAAAATCTATAGAAACCTGTCTGCGAAATTTGACGGAAATCGATATTTTATTCTATGTTAAAACCGTGAAGATAACATTGTCTGTTGAAAATGTGTTCGACCAATGAACTGCCAGACACTTTCGTTAAAATATTGGTATTATTTAAAAGTGTAAATAAAACTGCAGTTTACAAGTTCTGGCGTCTCTGAAACAGACAGCGAGGTGCATGATCAGAAGTATAAATACATGACTTCTTTTGAGGGTATTGTCGAAAGTCCGGACTTCATGTTACAGATATGTTCAAAGGGATTACTTATGCATAAAATAGTTTCAACAACCGAAAATTGACTCATTAGTTAATACAATGTTGGTTGTCACATCCGGAGACTTTTATATCCAAATATGTATAATTCCAACTAAGGGTACGGCGGGTCTTCATGAACAACGGGGGAGGTAGGGCGTGAGCAGTGTTGCCTTTGTATTTCAATTTTACTCTAGAATCGTAATGTTTGTAGGAGAACATCCAAGTTTGAAGCAGGTGTAGGGCACAAAGCTTCATCAATTGAGTTGCTTATCATCCGTTTTACCGGTAGTGATCTATCCGAGAAGTATCAATTCAGATTTGTCGCTACATCAAAATTCAGAGTGGTGTCAGTACTGATCTACGTGAACGTACTGCCGAAACCAATAGCATTTGCATGGTCAACTGCTATTGGTCGGTTTGAACCCGGGCGCCTGGAGGTTTGCACTACTAGCACATTACAACGTTCGGATGATACAACATATGTTTGCTTCTGTAGATTGTGGATTGTCATGTATATAAGTCTATTGTTTTAAAGTCAACTATAGACTTATGAAGTGTTTGAAGTAATTTGAAAATGTATGCAATATTTCGATTGGTGAAAAGCTCTTCAAAACACACTCCTGCTAAGTAAAAGCTAACTTTTTTAAATTCCAGAGCAGAAATGCCCATACGAATATATATTTAAAAAAAATAAGTCAATGGTATCTTTTGACCTTGAATCCCGAAACAAACTTGGCGCATACATTCGATCCTGACTTCTCGTTGCATCAACTATTTTCGTTGTTGATGAATAATGTGCGTAACACATTCCATTCCACTTTGCCTAGTGCCAAAACCTGGGCATTCCAATATCTATGTCCACCAAACCAGATCATCTCTTTTCTTGCCACGCACACACATTACAATAAATAAGTTTGCTTGGGTCCGTCCTCATCGCCCTCCGCAACGGACGCTTTCCCACAGTCCCTTGCACCCGTAATGAGGTTCGCACTCAGCGCCCATCGCAACGGCTATTTACTCACCGTACTCTATCTCTGCACTGAGGGCCTTCCACATTACTACTTTACAATAGCAGCATCTGGATAGCTACGCTAAATTATTGATGACGTTGGGCTAAAGGACAGCGGAGCTTAGAGCAAGGCAGCGCTCAATGCCGACATTCCCTCAACCTTTGCGTGACCTTTGAAATAGCACACATTCGAGGATGAGAGCGAATGAATAATCGCAGCTCGAACAGACCGCCGGACTGATGATATTTTGAGTGCCTTTTGACTGACGGTCACGTGACATACGCTTGTCAGACTCTTGTTCTAGTATGCAATAATTTAGACATTGTCTGTACCGTACAGCGATCAATTTCAGGCTTCGGGTGTTAATAGCATCGCTTCTTGTTACTTCGTATCAAACGAAAACAAGACTTGAACTTGACGGTGTAAGAGTCTGCCGTCGATGAGGTTAAGTGAATAGGACGCAGGGTGTCATTCATCCCCTGCTAAACAGAGACGATATAAAGTCATTAATCGACAGGAGAGTGTAAATCAGTGTTTTTATTGCAGTAACGAGAAAAAATCCAGACATATGTGAATAGTTGATGTATGTGTAGAATTTGGGGATTGTGTATACATTATTTAGCATTTCTGTAACGCTCCAGTGCAAAACACGTACCTAAAAGGAAAGAAAATTAAATAAAATCCCTTCTGTATACTGATAATCTGTATTTATTTATTTGTCAGAAACTTTACTCCGAAATTACAAACCAATAAATAATTCAACCGTTTCAGGTGGCGACATGCGCGGTCACTCCTTAAAATTCATTTAACGGTCGATTGATCAGATCTTTTAAGGTGGTGATTTTATCCAGTTATGCAAAATGATTCTGTTTTTCAATTGCGCCTATTCGCAAATATTTGTGAGCTCAGTACAAAATAATGAGGGGGACTGAAATCCTACCTAATACAGCATTCACATCTTGAAAGAGTTAGACAACGCAATATATTCGTAGCACAATAGTCATCACAAATAGCCTCCTATTTGGACCACAATTAAGTCTTGGTGATAAACCACGCGTCCCCTTACTCAGGATATGATTATCTGAATATCACTCATCAATGTGGCGAGGCACTCTTCTCCTGTACGTTGCTACGCTAGGGTCCGACCCTTATGAAGTTCCGTCCCGGGGTAATGAGTGTGCCATCACCAGGTACGTTGACGCTCCAGGAACGGGCTCTAATAGTGTTCCGTCCCTGATCGCCTCGGGTACGTCTCTCCCCCCCACCCTCGGGTTTAGTGATACTACTCGAGGCAGGTCTTGTTATGGCGGAGATTATAAGAGTCAGGCGATGTCCTGATGACCCGACAGCGCCAGGACGGTAATTGCTGCCCCTACACCGGAGCAATTTACATGAAACACTTCGAGGATCTCATGATAAAGTTGCAATCACAGAGGCTGATGCTGAGGAAGAAGGGCAGAACATGAGCGGGATTCTCTCGTTGAGGTGTCTTTGAAGTTCCTGCGAGTGTTGGCAATATATTGACCAAGGTAATGAATTGCTAAAAGTCTCTTTGCAAACACTACACGAGGATGGTATAGCGGCACCTTGACGTTTTCTGTACATTTTACATATCGTCGGTACATAACGACATGATTAGCACTTCGTGAGACTTTGCCATGAGTGAGTGTTTAATGTTATCTGAAGTCAATTAGAAGAAATGTCCGACGCTTGCCAAAGTTACACTGACATCTTTCATAAGCCTTGGGCAACGCTTGCTATACTACGTTTTTTATCAACCATGCGCGAGAATGATACAGATACATAGGCGACCAGTTGAACCTCTGTACGGCGATTATACAGGTACGTTGCCATTCTGTATTACCTCTGCGGTACTATGGTAACATCGCTTCAACCCCATTTACCTCTGTGCACTAGGACGGTCTTTCACATACTTTGAATACGAAGGTAATGTTACCTATGCCAATTTTCAGCCTGAAGCTGCCCAGTATTTGTTTGACTCGCTTCACTAAGTGTTCTCCATTTCCTGGCATAATATCTCTTCATATCACAGCCGCACAGCCACCGGTTCGTCAGTCCCCAGGGCTAAAGTGACAGTGTGTCACCGCCCGAAGCGTCTACATTTTTTAATTTATGGGCGTGTGATCACAGCCGGGCCTGAGGTGATAGCGAGTTGAAGGTGAAACGCCTCACAGGCTTGATCCAATCATCCAAATTCGTGAGGGTCAGACGGCAGCAGCTCGCAAAGCCCCTGCGCATGCTACAGGCAGTGCTGCAAATGAACGGCACAGCCCTTCCAGTCAAAAATTGAACTCCGATGTCGAGGTCTCTTTGATTTATTCCCTGAGCAATAACAATCATATTCTATTTTCTTGGTTCTTAACATTTTCTTCTTGGTAAATAATTTGTGTAAGCTGCAGTGAAGTATACAAAAACATTGGTTGTACAACTACTGGCACTTCAATAATTAATCCTTGTTTCTTCACTTAAAATTCTGCAATGAACAGAACAATTGCATGGCAAGCTTACATCGTTGCAAGCCTGGCATGCGCGCACAGGAGCATACTGTTGTTGGATGAGTCAGGGTTTTTTCATAGTTTACTGAAGAAATAACTAACAAATGTGGACATGGCTTACTGCATGGGGTCACTTTTAAGTGTAAAAAACACTTGCCATGTGCTCTCGATATTCAAAAAAAGTTTACGGAATAATTTTTTTTTACCCAGTTTGAATGAACACTTACTTTAGTATCCATAACTGTACGTCGAAATTTCACAAATTCAGCAGCCCAAATGAACGTCAATGAATAATTGCTAGTTTGACCATTGATTTTCACCTAAGGAATGCTGATATATTTATTTTAGATATAATTTAGAATAATTCAAGTTTAGTTTTAAAATAAATTGAGTTTGATTTAACATAAATGAAGTATTATTTAAAATAATTACTCAAGCCAAGTTTCATTCAACTCAAGTTTTATTTAAGATAACCCATCTTCAATTTAAAAAAAACTCAATTTTATTTCAGTAAATATTTTATCAATTCAACTTTATTTTAAATTCAATATTACAAAGTAGGATTGGCAGTGACAGTGACAGTGACTGATTTCAATAAATGAACTTTTATTGTGATTGAAGCATCGAAAGCAATTATTGGTAATCAGAGGGGACGATTGATGGTAACTAGTGGCCCAGTTGTTTCTGCTTGATATATTATTGTGTCACAGTACAACCATCTTGTTCAATCGATTTATCAATTATATTGACCACCATTGAAACGAAATCGTTGATACCCCAAACAGCGAGACAAATCGCGGCGGGTGGACAGTGATTTAGACGAGCGTTTAGCGTTTCAGGGAATGTTGCCCAGATGTGTAGGGTAGCTGGTAGCTGGTAAGTAGCTGGTAAGTATCTTAACGAACATAATTCACAAAAAAATCAATTACAACTCCCAATATATGAGCCATCAGCAGGATTTTTTTTTTAGGGATTATGATACCGAATGTCCTTCGATTTCAGTCTGGGGAAACATTTCTGGTGTAACATCTGGGGAACATGCTTTTAAAAGCTAAACGATCTTCTAAACGATCGTCTATTGGGAATATGCATTTTCAATTAATACTGTCATATTAATTAACCGAAGCTTATCCTGAATCAAACACGAGTAATTTAATTCATTCTTGATTTTTTTTTAAATTCATCTTGATTCTCTTTTAATTTATCTATTTTATAAAACAATTTTTAAAATCGGTTAAGCTAAATTCAACTTATTCGCAACTCACTTATTTTTTTGTTGTTGAATGAACTGGAAATATTTCATATTAGACTTCAGTTTGAACGAATTAAAATCGATTTATTTTGAATAACACTTACACAATTTTAAATTAAAGCTCAAGAGGTGTGTTTGTAAGATCGTATGCTACCGAAAAATCACACTACTCATGACTAACCTACTTATTCGGTACTACTGAAAGCTGACACTAACAAAACACATAGAAGTTACTGAAGATAATATTTTTGCAGGACTCACTTTGGTCGGCCTGTAGTTTAGGGTGAAGAAATATGAGAATTTAAGATTATTTGAGGCAGACCGACCTATCAACCCAAGCTCCTGCTCAGATGGCATGAATTAAATGTAATCAGTCATGAGATGATAATTTGTGACACAATTCACAGCTTATTGATGTTTAAATGAGGCAGCGGATATATCTTTTGTTGTGGTCATTATTTCCCTGAGATTACAACGATACCTTTCTCAGAGTGTTATATCAAGAAATTGTCACGAACGCTGTCGTGCTGGTGTCTGACATATAGAGAGTAGAGATGCACTACTTAATGATTCAAAACTGGAAGTACCGGTTTCAGCCATAAATCTTATCAATAAGCAAGTTATCCAATGCGATAGCGTATAGAACAAATTAGGTATGATTGAAAACATTTTCTTGTTACTTTAATGATGAAACATTCGTGACAATTTTTCAAGTTAAAAAATAAGCTACCGGAGTTTCATTTATTAGTGTTTTTATGGATCTATTAAAGAATTGATCCCAACTTTACTCATCAAAAGTGTAGGAAACAGTTTCCCTTTATTGTTTTTGACATAATAATTGAATGCAATTAGGGAAGACAACAATCGAACTGAATATCTACTATGCGGATGCTTCTTCCTGTTCAGTTTCGTGTATTTTTAATTTATTTAGCAACACCAACATTTATTGTCCCCGATCGAACATGAGAAATGTTTAAAAATACTCCCGAAGATCCCTGCAATACACCAGTGCCAATAGAGGTTATATACAATGAATAGCTTTCATTACTATCATTGGGTAATTGGTTCTGTGGGGCGTGAAAATAGTTTCAACGAATCACATGACGTGAACCGTGACGTGAACGGAAGCAGCTTTGTGGTTCTGAGAATGATTATGCTCTACCAGACACTTATTCACACAAATATACAATGCATGCAAACAGAAAACGAAGAATTTCGACGAAATGTTCAATAAAGGGTTATCTGCATGACCGGCACGTAGAAGTGAGTTAGTTGATGGTGTAGGGAGGAAGTTTCTACAGTATAACACTGTAAGAACCATCAATTTTGAAAACTAATTTTAATCACAATGCATCAACCCTGCATCCTAATGTATGAAGGGCATGATGCTAGATTCCGGTTGAAAAAGAAGCTTCATAGCTCATTGTAGTCCGTAGAATATGTTAAGGATCAGTACGTTATTATTGAGATAAGGAAAATGCCACATTCCTAACCCCTGTTTCATAGTTATATTCGTCACGAACATAAATGATTCGATAGAAATCGTACTATTTAATAGCCCGCGGCTTATCTGAGTTTTCATTGAACGCTATTTATAACTTAATTCAATGGTCTCCGTTCCAAAATAAATATAGTCTGAATACTTGTTTAATGCGCAGTAACCAATTTGAAGTTCATCCCATTAACAGACACTGAGTTAATAAGCGCGGCATCATCGTCCTCTCATGGAAGCGCCCTTGCCGATGGTTTTCTATAGTAACCCGCGTATGGGCACTTAAATTAGACCTTCCGCCACTCGAACTCTGGTTGATTCTGCCAAACAATTGCATTTTAGTGAGTCTATGATGACCGCTTATGCCAGGCCCTCTTGTAGCTCGACCTATTGATGCCGCTGCTAGACTTCGTTGAAGAGGTTTTGTCGCACACCGGCAGCTAACGGCGTTTCACTTTGGATGAGATGCTACGGTGGTTTCTGTGAAGGCATAGGCAATAGTCGACCAAATCAGTTCCGTTATTTTATGAAAGTAATACGCAGCAAGTGGGTTGTGATGTCTGCGGTGTAATCATTTGATGACGTTGGCGGTGTAATCATTCGTAACACGACATGATTTCCGAACGATAAAATCTAAAAAAAATCCCTAATGATAGGCGCAAACCTTAACACAAAGCATTCATTTTCAACGTGCCAAACTTGCCGTTCATGCATAAAAAAGAGTTACACATATTGTAAAGTGTTTTCATGTATGTCTTTCGTAAACATATCCAGCCTGCACATTTTTTGAGAACTAATGTGCCAGTCATTCGGTCAGTACACCGGATCATGTGATATGAGGCACATTCTACAAAACACTTACAATACGATTGATTATTCATTGAGTAATTCAGTAAAAATATTGCAGGAGAGAACCGCGATTCGGAGCCAAATTTCACTCCCTCCTTCAAACGATTAGGTCAATAGAGAAACAGTTTGGTTTCCCCAATTTAAGAAGCAGAATATTCCAATCACAAAAAAAAGTTGTATGAATTGATGATACAAATTTCATCAAATTCTACCATCCTTAAAATCTTGAGAGGAATCATTGTGAAATGAAATAACTTGATCCTAATAACAACCACTAGTCCAGTCTCACTTAATAAATCAGATCAATTATAGAATTGTGATTAGATCTGTGATACGCCTGATTAGCTCATATAGTATCATATTAATATTATTAATGATTTAATTAGGATAAAACAACAATTATTAAGGTGAAAGGAACTAATTAAAGTGAAAAAAATATTATATCACAAATAACCTATACCTATAAAATTTGGTTAAAGCCAATTTTGCATGATAACACTTTTGACATCGACATATCCCTGCCGGACAAATGGTCATTAGAGATGATTAATCTTATTTCTAGAGTGATGTTAGTAGATCAATCGTTTTTGCAATGTCACCGCAGTGTTGTAAG
>SDVV010010796.1:0-16104 GCA_016164225.1 Gammarus roeselii
GACCACCAGCTGACGACCACCAGCTGACGACCACCAGCTGACGACCACCAGCTGACGACCACCAGCTGACGACCACCAGCTGACGACCACCAGCTGACGACCACCAGCAGACGACCACCAGCTGACGACCACCAGCTGACGACCACCAGCTGACGACCACCAGCTGACGACCACCAGCTGACGACCACCAGCTGAGTCCGCTGGGCCATGAAGACCAAGATTCAATTCATCCTGAATTACGGTGGTAAAGCATTTATGTAGCCACCTGCTATTTATTCGTGAATTATTTCCTACCGCAACATTGCTCTTCATATTTATTACCTGCACATTTACTCTGCATTATCACTTCTCAATGCTATTTTTTTTTTGTAGCTGCCATCATAACTTGATCGACAAAAATGCACATATTCCTTCAAGAATATTACTCTACAAAGCTCATGGTGACAACTGCGGATAAGACGCGCTGAAGCAAATGATCGCAATAATATATGAATAATATAAATGATAATCAACTTTTACTTAGCAGCAACTGTCTCAAAGTAACACTAAAAGGTTTGGTGTTGAGGTACGTGTTGATATTGTGGATTGGATGGCCGGAATGGGGTTTATTTCTTGTGTTGTGGACACCGGTGCCCTGTTCATTCCATAAATTCTGCGCTGAATCGCCCTAAAGTCGGATGTAAGGGTGACTGCAAGTGCGACTTGGAAAAAGTTTGTGTCAAGGGTTAGATTCTATATCAACGGTTTGAAGAAGGAGGAGAGGGGAGGATCCTTAATTCACTTATAATACGGGTAATGCTTAGTATGTGTGCTACTGAGCTGTACTAAGTTAAGCGGTACTTATTTTTTCAAGATACCTTTGCTTTAATAATGAATGAGAAACAATTTGATATAGTACCAGTTGAGGAAATGAAGAAATGTTGATTCTATTTAACTGAATCATCACCACCTGGGCATTGCACCTTAGCAGCGAGACAAATTAATTTCTTACTCCTAACTGGAACTATCAAGAGGTGAATTGATGTTCGGCTCGCTTACAAATCGTCAGGTTACAAATCAGGCACACAGTAATTTACCTACTTATATAGTGCCCAACTTAGCGGTGGTGGCGGTGGAATCCCGATTAAGGTATGTGATAATGGAAAAAATATATATAGAAAAATGGCGAGACAAGGCCAGCGTTCCTTGGCGTCTTCCAACAGTCCGTGATATTTACTGCCATGGGAGTTTTGAGAACATGCAGAAGTTGAAGTTACCTTTCTGAGTCCAAACTTGGATGTGTGGGCTGTATCGTAATGACCCACGGCAGCTTCTGCATCCACTGTCTCAAGGGCTGCGCATAAGAAATGTACTCCAAATATCATCTAACTTTATGTCAATACACCCTCACTCTGTGTCCTGCAATGCAGGCAGGCGGGATGGGTGGACAAATGTTATTTGGAACAATATAGTTCTTTTAGGGTAGTTGAACCTTTGCAATAAATGCATGAGGTAATTTACTATGCATTTTAAATAACTATGAAATTACCCCACGGGTTAGTAACAAATAAATATTCCTCTGGCCTAGGTCTGAGCACAGCATATAATTTCGTCCAATAAAATTTTGTCCACAAAGACAATGACTCTTATTTATATCCAAGGAGAATAAATTATATGTACCCATAATTACTCCCTTACATGAATATGCACGAGAAACGGTGTAGCTACTTTATACCTCCCACATCTTGGCAAAAGGGTCATTGAACATTTTATATTTGCATTATATAGGCCATGTATTCAAATAAATAAAGGTTAAAGCCATTGTGCTCGAACCAATTTGGAGCAATGCAAAGACTTGACCTTATCTATTTCATCCACTCTTTGCGTTTTCACCTATTTGTTTACAATTGCAAGGACAAATCTGCATCTAGGTGGATACCGAAAATATCCCATCGATATAAAATGTCTCCAATGTATTATATCGATGCACAAGGGTAAAGCCCTGTTCTGGTAATTTTTTGGCACATAATGAAAACAATATGGTATGGACATGTATATTTAGGCTAATGTACTCCTGCAAATGGTAAGAAGAACTGTTTTTATAGAGGTCACATGTTGATATTGTCAACATTCGATCTCAAGGCCTACTTAACTGAACCACCTTCACTTGCATATTATTCCACAAAGTCTTCAAAAAATTCAGTTGAAGGAATGTTTGTACAGCAGTCTCGCGCTCCATAAGTTTGCTTAGTAATGTGTTCTCCACGGGAAACACAATACTAAACAATCGGAAGAGACACGTTAGCGTACCTCGCCAGTCCAAAGAATTGTGCTTCCAGGAAATTTATGTTAACAATGGATGTTTTCAAAACTAGTCTCTAGATCTTAAATCTGAACCACTTGTTTACCTAGATGAAATCTGTTGTATGGCGTTTTTGTGCGTTAAACAAACTTATTTTTCTGAAGAAATTAATGTTGTCCTGCCATTGTTGTTGAGATCATCATATTTGTGCTAGTTTACCGGTAACTGCAGTAACATACAAAGAGATGCGAACACTGAGATAAAGAGGGGTGCTGTTTAATGGAAATGATGATTAGAATGAACATTTTATGTGTATTGTATTATTATAATTATTGTTTGGTCAATTATGGAACTCAACAAATGTGTGTTGCGTCTCTAGTGTCTAGCGATTTGTCAGTGAGCCAATGACTCGGGTAGCGCACAGGCAGCGTCCACGTCGAGGCCACGACGCGACCTGGGGAGTTAAGGGACTTTTACTGGGGTTGAGTCTCAGTGCTTGCTACTGCAGACAAGTCATTTTAAAGACGCTCCGTCCGTCATTCGCAAGCTCCTTCGATAGAAGACGAGAGGTTCATGGTCATAAAAGAGTGCGGAAGTACCCTTTATCATGTGTGAAATGGATGTTATAAACTGGGTGAAGTCTAAACTAGCTAAATCTTTGATTAGCTACAGTCGGCAGACTGAAGAGAGTTGAATGCCTCTTAGAACAAATGATTGGGCTTGTGGTGGAAGTGATACTTGCAGATATGGAATGTAGTCTCTTTAGAAAATGGAATGAGAAAATCAGTGCTTGCGTCTGCAGTGCGACTGGGTGAAAGGAATCACACATTGAATGCGGTGAGAATGCATCTGTTGAATAGAAGCAAGAGAAAATTGGTGTAGGAATACATGAAGAAGCACATAAATGGGGGAATCAGTGTGTTTGCTCGCGCCCTACGGTGAAGCTCTCTAAGGCTGACTTCGTAACTTCAGTGGAGATGGGGCATATTAAGTTATCAATCTACCAGTGAATTTGGCCCCCAAATCAGGAAATATATGTGAATGGAGGAAGAATGATAAACGAGTTTGGAGCTTGTCACAACAATATTCTATGTTAAGAGAAGAAAGAACTCAACGTCCGCGTGAAACAAGTAGAACCTGGTAAATGGATATATGGGATGAATAAAATGTGGCATGGTATAGAAGGGGACAGATGCCTAGAAATTAATAAACATATAATTGTAGTCTGGTCGAGCAGCTACTGTTCTAAGCTCGAACACAGCCTCTGAAGCGGAACGCAACGATTTGTAAGTGGGCAGAGAATGAGATACGAATGTGTATGCAATACGGTTGTAGATAAAACCGTCGAACATTCGTTTCTGGTGTGTAAGAAGTATGCTGAAGAGCAGAAAAATATGATGGAGATTATGCATAGAAACATAGATATGAATGAACAGTAAAATGTAACATCAAAGATGGATTAAGTTATATATCTTTTTCTGAGTTTTGAAAAAGTGTGTAAAAGAGGTTGACTGCTCCTGTGAAATAATTCATTTCATGGGTAATGAGAAGAGAATTTACAATGTACTGTTGGTTTACTAACCAGCTACGCTTCTATAACAATTTGTGCTGTAATGGTGAGAGGAAGGAGGATTGAAATGTCAGTGGATGAATACCTATTTTACGATCTAAGGAAAAGCATGACTGATACTTGTTATTCGATTCCTCCTTCTATTACTCTTATTTATGCTGCATGCTCTGATATTCTTCCAGCTATCACGTATATCACAGTTTTCATTTTTTATGCTCCCCTAACTGGAGAAATACCAATTCGAATGTGAGGTTCTTCGTTTCCGAAACCAATCAATACTGTTTTACTGTCATAACAACGCATTCGGACGAAAGTCTTGCCACCCAAATTTGCACCACATACATTAGGACCGAAGCAGATTATATTAACGCATAGGATTTGATTTTCGATCTTATCATTTGTTTTATCACAACAATTAGTTTTTTGTTAGCGGTAATTCGTCTTCTTAGGAAACAGTTCTAACGGGTTTTACCTTGACTGTTTTGAAGCATCTTCGTTAGTATGAAATGTGTCGTGGTCGGCAGTGGGTGTCACTGTGATCTCCTAGATATGATCCGATTCTGTGCTCGACATCAAGAACAACTACAGCTCTCCTTCCATAGTTGACTGTAAATTTACATATTTCCTCAAATTCTATCAGAATCAAAGACTGAAATAGATTTGCTTGAACCATACATGTGTTAATTTGTATATTTATCATCTAATGTAAGAGAAAATGACTCATATTTATTTTCAGAGATTGTTGAATGAGGGTGGATCCTCATGCATGGTTTCATTGATCCTAATTCCAGTGTACATGGTTAGCTAGCATTATTTTTGTGATGACAGTCAACTATATAGCTGGCTTTTGTTCTATCTACCTGTATTCTGTGCTTGAGACTCAAATCAAATCAAAAATCTGTGCTCGAAAAGTCACCAAGATTCTGTATCAAATCATGTTTACTCAATCTCAAGCCAGTTTACACAATTTGGCAGGCAGCGCACATAAACATTGATAAGAAATATTTGATGCGCACATGAAACCTTGAGATGTAGCCCACGCGAAGACACCTTTCCAGAATATAGAATGCGGTAACAGTACATCCTATGTGAACAAATCTTCAAACTATTTGTTGTGCTACAATTTTATGCATTCAGTTTCCTCTAAAGCATATCAATTCAAGCTGGCACCAATATTCCTAACCACTGCACATCACCATCATTGAAGAACTGCTAGCTAATTTCTCTGACCGGTCAGTCTGAATTGACAATCATCAGCTGTTAATAAGAGAAACAAATAAAAAACAACATAGCATATAATAGCTGGAGAACAAGAAACTAGCGATCAACAAAACAAACTGTAATATTAGTCAAGATGAAGTGCATCAGTGTTTAGTATGAATGCAACAATAGCTAAACTGCAATATTTAATTACTCCCTGCATGGTTTGAACAATAATTTAACATAGGTAACTGCATTTTGACAATAGATGAAAACGAACACCGATGTCACACACGTTTGGTAAACAAGTTTGCGGAGTGAAAGTGCAAAATTACGCATTACTGTAGGCAGTTGTATGGTCAGGAGATATGTGATTGGAGTTGTTGGTGATTTCAATTTATAATAAAAACTGACAATGATTGTTAATTATGATTTTTGTAATACCATAGGAAAGAGTATCATCTAGATGTTACATTCCGTTCTGTAGGACGCTTGGTTGATGAAAGTCAATTGCGTGTGTGCGGTCATCTCAAATTCTATACATATTTATTATGCAGTCCATTGCACGGTGTACGCTCCTCTAGCTCTCCACTGTTTTTTATATTTGCCAGTATCAAGTTGAAGTATCTTGCCTAACTAAACAAACATACTCTGTGAGCACATGCAAAAGTCTAGATGTGCCGATCTCAGCTTTTGAGACGCACGGCTGGTTTGATTCTTAATATTCAGCAATGAAAATGCATGCAATGTTCACAAACCTGTTCCCAATTGTGCAATCTGGGACTTTCAAGTGCAGATCTGACTACGCTGCTATGCCAGCCACACTGGGTTTTAGTTTACTTTCACAGGTATTTTCATAATGAGCGCACCTTGTTTGGCCCTGCCATTGGTCAGTCGTTGCTATTTTGCTGTGCCATACTGGTAGCTTCTGGTGAGTAGGGAACCAAATGCAAACTTTGCTGCCCACCCTGGTGCTGTTAGATACCATGGGGTAGTGATTTTGTGCTGATGTGCTACATTATGTTGCCTGCAGCTGGATATATTTGCTGGATATGTTTTGAGTATAGTTTGAACCTTTCCTACTCTACCTAACTTGGGAGTGAGTGGGCGTTTCTAACCTACAGGGCAAAGGTACGTGTTTGTAACCAAGGGGAAAACACTTGTAGTATTCTTTGGAACTTGGTCCAATATGGATGCTATATTTCCTCCCTATGCCATTTGTTTTAACTCCCCATGGTATACAAGTGCACTTCCATACAATCCACAGTTATAAAAAAAAATCCATACCTAAATTTTGGGTCATCTGTACAGATGATACATATCTGACAATACAGCATACTAATATGATAGTGGTTGTGTGATGTCCAATGTTTCTTGACCATCACAAAGTTTCTTGACCATCACAAGGCGTATTTAACGCCTTGAACCATCAGTATTGATTCTTTGCCATCCAGAGTCATGCTCAGTATGAGGAGCATCTCATGGATCAATTTTACAAGTATCCAAAGCTCTTCCACTCATACATCTGCAATAAAAAGAAGGGTCATTTAACCTTTGGTCCTCTTCACGCTGCTGGTGGCAAGTATGTTGACTGCCCCCAGGTCATGAGTGAAACTTTTGCTCATGCATTTGCTTCCATTTTTGTTGTTTATGCTCCTATCAGGTTTTTCACAGGGGGATGCCTGATCCAGTTGTCACTCATGCTCATGTGCTTAGCGTGTTGTTGGCTCAAGACGCCTTGTTGACTAAAGGCCTGATGTCTTACATCCTAAGCTCCTGAAGAGTTGTGCGGGTGCACTTTCCGGGTCTTGGTTAATTCTTTGTCAACGGTCATTACTTTGTGGAGTTCTTCCAGACCTGTGGCTGGAGTCAATTGTGATCCCCCTGTTTAAGGGTAAATCAAGGTATGATCCTCTGAACTATCACCCTGTCAGTCTGATCTCTGTGTGCTGCAAGAGTTTGGAAAATATTATTGTTTCCAGTCTGGTCAAGTTTCTTGAGAGTAATGAGATTCTCTCCCCTCGCCAGTTTGGATTCCAGAAATTTTGGTCTACTGTTGATCAACTTCTCTTAGCTTATTGGGTGGGTGGATAATTGTGTGTGTGGGTAGGGTATGTGTGTGTGTAATGAGATTCTCTCCCCTCACCAGTTTGGATTCCGGAAATTTTGGTTTACTGGGGATCAGCTTCCCTTGGCTTATTGGGTGGGTGGGTGGGTATGTGTGTGTGTGGGGGGGTGTGTGTCTGTCTGGATGTGTTGCTTCTTCATATCCTTCTCTGTTGTAAGTGTGCCATTCTATAATTTATTCATTTATGTGTCATTTATACGGATGGTTCATGTGATAGTCAATGGTGCATGCTAATTCCAGCTCCTATACCTTTGTTAACATAGCTGTTCTCATTATTAAACTGGTTCACATTGCTGTGCTGGCCTCCCTCGGCTCTGCTGCTCCTCACTTGATGGTAGCGCTGCTGGAGGGGACTGCAAAGGTTAAAAGAAAATCAATCTAAAGGATGTTTCTTTTTGATGCTACTTACCAACCGATCAGTTGGTAACAACAACACACTTTCTCATGCCTAACCTTCCTCCATGCCAAACTTGTTTCTACTTAGCTACCTCACCAAACTCATATTCACCCTTACCATTCAACTTTGTCTCAACCAGGGCCAACATGTCAAATTTCCTTTTCATAACATCCTATAATCTCTCTCCTCTTTGATTCATTTGTACTACCGCCAAGCACACATCAACTGGGTGTGGTGGCAGCATTTATAGAGGAAGGGATCCTTGGCTCTTCCTCTCAAATAATCGCAGTTTATTCGATTTTGTCATTTTGCAAGTTTCCTAACACGTCAAGACAATTTTTTTTTATCAAAAGAAATTGGCCCTGGTGTATTGAGATGCAACGTAGATAGACTGAAATCAATCCACCCAGTCAGTGCGCATGGAGGAAAGGTGGACTTCTCATAGTGTTGGGTAGTGTGATTCTGAAATTTTGGTTACAAATGTAAAAGTACACAGCATAGAAAAATCACATTTTGACTAGATAACTACCATAATTAACTAGCATCCACAACTAGTGACTGCATTTTACTTTCCCTGAATTTTCTTACATATATTATGATTGAGGGCTATTTGCACGAGGATGGGGTAAAACCCTGCACAATTGAGATGTCTGCACACCCACGTGTTTGAGCAAGCGTGTGCGGATGTGTTAGGTGGGTGCATGTGGTGGCTTTTTTTTATGTCGTCACTGTTTTGTTGTTGTCTTCTGGGAGTGCAAGTACTGTTGGCTTTGTTGCAAGAATGGTAAAAAAAATCCGGTGTTTTTTCACTGTGGAAGTTTTTGCTTCAACTTTTTGTAGCTACGCATTAGATTTCTTAAAATGATTGCTTACCTATATGTTTATTATTTTTTGGTTTGTGTGTCACACATAACTGTACTTTTTTTCCAGGTGTCCAATAGCTATTCTAACTAGATATTGGCCAAGATCATCCTAATGGACTGTTATATGTGATATATACTGGTAGCTACCTGCTGTATTTTTTGTGTGGAACTGCTCTTTGATGCCATTAGCTAAATCATATTAGTTTTACAAAATAGTTGTAGCAAGGAACTTGCCAAGAAGAAAATCCTTGCGCTATATTGGTTGATCAGCCAATTAATAGTTGAAATCTTTGAAGGGGCCTTCCAATTAGGTAGTTTGTAATCTTCAAACTAAAGCTGGCTTTAGTGAGTGCATTCAGAAGTGGCCCTGAGGAACTCTTCACCTCTTTGCCGCCCTCTGTGGCGGAGCCTGAAGTGAGCCGAGCACCCCATGGTATGCGGCGGGGTGGCGGCAACAGTTGTGGCAGACCTGGGGACCGTGGCGGGACGGCTGGAGGTGTAAGCATGTGTGGCCGACCAGTGTCGTGGTCTACTGGACCATCATGGCGGGGGCCGCACATTGCCGCCGCCGACGCAACATGCGGTGGCGGTAGTACGCCATCGCCGCTCTCGACGGGCTCCTGCTCTCCACCAGACTCCGTTATTGTCGTGTCGGGTGCAAAATTCAGCGCTGGAGTGCTCGCTCCTGGCTGCCTCATGGAGTCATCTTGCGAGGAGGAAGGCGGTGCCACCGACAGTGCTAACAGTGATGCGAGCACACCCACCCTGCCAAGGGAGGTGTCACCTTCTTCAGACAAGTCGAGCCTAAGTAGCAACAATGGCACTACCTTCACTAATAGGCTTCGAGCCAAGTCCAGTCTTGATGAAACTAAACTAAGAACTAATGCTAACAATAATAACATAAAGACCAAATTGTGTGATAATGAAAATTTTATGCGAAGTGATACCGTGATGAGAACATCTAGTGGTGGTGCGGGTGTTGGTCGTGTACGGGGTATGGGGGTGGGCAGTGTTCGTGGAGCGGGCGTCAAAACTGCGTTGGCGAGGTCTTCCTCCTACCAAGCCCTGCACTCCGCCCTGGCGCGCCTCTACAGATTGGACGACTTCACCACCGAAAGGCTGGGACAAGGTTTCTTCTCAGAAGTCTTCAAGGTAAGAGAATGCCATCAAATGTCCCCTGGGTTACGCCGCTAGCTGTGTTCATACTTGCTCTGGATCGATGGGACTTTGAAAACGTGCAGTTCCATTTTTACAAGTACTTCTTGACACTCATAGGCGTTGTATCTTGAACAAGGTGCTCCTATCCCGTCCCAATCTGCTAGTTTTTGTTGGATAGGTAAATTCCATCGATCTCGAGTTGAAGTTCTTTGATCCAAATTTCAAAAAATTTTCAGCTCGTGAAATAAATGTCGAAACTCGTGATTGAATTATGTTGGCAATGCTCGTGAAGTGTCCATTAGCCGTGCGTTCACCGTGTCCAGGTCCCTCGTCACATGCTCTAACCGTCATAAATGACATTCGTCCTCGCTTGTTCTTCTTCCTAACTAGATTGTGTTGAAAAATGAACAGCTCTTGCCGTCGAGGCCAGTTACCTCGTCTACCATCACACCCAGGAGTCCAGAATCTATGTGGACATCTTGCCTGCCGTTTATATTCCTTCTATTTGAGCTGTGGCGCTGTTTCATTCCTGACACTTCTTTCTTACTCGATGCGTTGGTCAAAAAAAATTATTACTTCTGACAAGTCACCAAGTGAATGTAGCCTACCGACAAAACTCGAGAAAGATGATTGATTTTTTCATGTGATTTACCATCGTTTGCTTGAATTTCACACCTTCGGATTCCAACATGCCAGCACTGCGATTTGATATCCCGGTAAGTATACACATCACAATATCCCGCCTCAGGGATATTGGAACAAAATCACAAAAATTAGATAGTTATGCATCCGCTTGTTTTGAGAATTTGATTAGGCTGACCAGGGCTGCTAAATGATTCAAACTGTGAAGCTCTCCTACAAGTAGGTCGTTGAAGTCGTTTACAGGTCATTGCAGTAGTTTACAGGTCGTTGCAGTAGTTTACAGGTCGTTGAAGTCGTTTACAGCCATATAAATGCAATTTTGCCGACTCCAATGAACACTAATCTATGCGGGTGTTGGTAATTACGAGTAGATGTCTACCGCAACACGTCGCGCTGACACTGTTCAAAACAAGAAAATTCGATATGATGAAACTGTGATGGATGGATGCCAAGCGTGTCATTATATCAGCCTGGAAGCCCGGATATCCACCGTTTCGTCAGGTGCAGGCCCCTATGTTAGACCTACACCCCTGATGGAGTCGATGCTGTCTCTTGGGTGCTCCCACACATCACGCACCGACGGGATATTATGGTTGATCATGCCTTGTGCAATGGCTGGATATTACGTCTTGACTTGCTCGATCGGACGGACCTCGCAAATCCCGGCATTGCAAGCCGAGATTCGCGGCTTGCAATGCCGCGAAAGGGACGTTTCCCAGTCTATCCTGGTATGACTGGAGGACCGTATGATGCCCGCACCTCAGACGCGACAAATAAACCCTGTCACTCGTAGCCAACAACAATTTCTTTGAGTCCGCCTTATTTGGGAGATCGTAGGACCGTGATGGCTCTAATCAGACAGCACAAGAGCTGTGTGTTTGTGTCTAGTTGTGCATAAATGCGTTGTCTTTAGAATGTTGCAGGTTTGTTATACAGGTTTCAATGGGTTTAATAGGTGGGGCAGAGATATGCCCGGTCCACTATCGTGTTAAAGAGTCGTGTCTCATATCAAGATAATGTTTGGGAATTAGGACTTTGGTTTCCTCAGATGAGGAATGGGTGCGGTGAGGAACGGGACACATTCATTCTAGGTTGGGGACACATTCATTCTCCACGGGTGCTATTTGCGTGAAATATGTTGCGTTGCTATCCTCTCCAAGATTTTAATATCCATGGTATTGCAGCTATATCTAGTATCTAAGGAACGGAGACCCACTACTAGGAGGTAGTGATGTTGAACGTTGATTTCACCTGAATCAGACTAATTCCGCCTCGTGAGTTTAGCTATATTAGTGTTTTACAAAAAAATTGATCTAGCACATAAAGTACGTCCGTTATATCAGCGATACACACAACAACGAACAAATATTTTGTTTCACTATTAAAGGTCATAACGCTGATTTAGATATTAAATATTTCGTGTCGCAAGGAAAATTAGTATCAAGAAAGCATAACAGATTAGCTATGCAAAATTAACATGAACTACCTTATTAAATCATTTGAAATTCAAAACAATTAAATGTGCTCTCGGAAACAAAACTGCGAATTTACTGTCCATGATTTGTTTGTTACTGCCCGGTCATTGTCTTGTTTACAAAGCAAACGACTGGCCTGCTCTAACATCGTGCCCGCTGCTGCGCTTGTTTGCCTCTTAGTGACCCAATGCTTGGGGCTCCTTGTGTTGTTTCTAACTTTGTATCCCTCATTTTCCGCCCGCTGAGTGTTTTTTTTATCCACCGTGGGCCAAAGGTTGACGACGCTTCTGGGTTAGTATTGCTGTGCCTGCAGTTTAGCTTTCTCATCTGATTTTAGAACTGTCACAATTTAATGAGTATGCGCGGCCTGTGTGTTCTTCGCGTATTCCTGTTAGAAACGCACGACTATCTATTTTTCGCGGTGCGATACGTTCGCTCGATTTGCTTCAATGGAATATTTGGAGTCCGTGAGTCACGCAATTCTTGTTGGCGTGCGTGCAAACGTCTGAGTCACTAAGATGGTTTTGGCAGGAGATCTCCTGTGTCGGGCCTCAGAAGGTATCCCCGCACAGGCGGCCATCTCTGCTCTCTGTTGCTGTCTTCGTTGCCTCAGCTGCGCCGGCCGAGACACGCATCGGTAAACCAGAGTGCGGTTGTTCCCTTGCCACTGAAATGCATGCGAGCAATGAGTCCAATACACGAGTGTCTGACGTGTTGGAAAAACGCGTCTCAATAACAGCAATGACTTGGGTATAATGGGGACGTGGGCTTCAAAAGTTCAATCATCATGGAGCCCAAACTAGGTTGCCTTTTGATAGTAAGAATATAAGTTCTGAAATGGAACGTCCATGAGAGCATCACATGTTTCTGCAATCTTTGCCTACTCGAAAACACTTGAATCAGCATCTGAAGAAACGAGACACCGACTCACGATGTTGAGTTGAGATGGTCTCTGTTTCATACCTTGGTAAACCAATAGTATTATGGCGTTCAGGAAGCAAGGTATAAAGATGAGTCAGACACGGAAAGTGGTTACTCGTTCTTCTGATATTCTATCAAATTAGCAGGGCCGTTTACTCCTTAACTTTAATTCGTTAGGTCTGCTTTCATGACTACTACTTTTCAGACACCACCGCCACTGTCACGGTAACAATCTTGACGTGTATCTATTCCCTAATTCTCTCTTATTCATGTTCACCTACACGCTAATGAAATCAATTCTTTCCCTGTACGGCCGACCGCATCGAGTGCACCGCATGCGTGGCTCACTTTACAAGGCGGTGTGGGAGACGAGCGATTGGATACAATCAGAACACGTATTGATATCCTGTCGTTGCTTACGGTGTCTGGGGTCATTTAGCCTATGATCAGTGTATCCAAACCCAGGCGAGGTATTGGTGCTCATGATCCGTCCACACAAACCCCCCTTGGGCGGGGTGATGGTGCCCATGATCCGTCCACACAGACCCCCCTTGGGCGGGGTAATGGTGCCCATGATCCGTCCACACAGACCCCCCTTGGGCGGGGTAATGGTGCCCATGATCCGTCCACACAGACCCCCCTTTTGCGAGGTATTGGTGCCCATGATCCGTCGGCATAGACTCCCATCGGGCGGCGTAATGTGGCCCCTGGACCCTCATTTGCGGACGACTGGCAGTGACAGCGACCAGAGGGTAATGGAGAAGAATGACCCTCGCTCTGCCATCGTCAGTGGTGGGTCAGTCACGGAAAATTGCTGGGTTCAAGGAGAATTGTTCTGAGCTACAGTGAGAAGTCAGCGCTGCGCCAGTCACGTGATATTGCTGCATCAAAGAGAATGGTCTCGGGATCGCGTCAGCAATAGGCCACGTTGGTTTCATTGCGTTGTCAGCTACCTACTTAGCAATCATCCTCGAGCGGCTCGTTGGGAGAAAGGGTCTTTTCTGGGTCGATGACGGGGGTGTTGGGTTCTGTGCCTCTTAACCTATCTCGTAGGACACCGGGAGCTTTGGGTAGGGAGGGTATAATCCTCTTCGCTGTTTCAGCGAAGGATATGAGATTAGGAGGGGGCAATAAAGAAGAATGATTTTCTTTCGCCCTGGTCATTGGACGTGGAATGTGGGAGATGAACTCAATTGGGGGGTAATGCAGAGTGATGGTGTTCTACCGGTATGGGTTCAGGAGGTCTTGGAGCTGTTCTTGTCCAGCGGTTCATCTCTCCATGTCTGACGGCGCTTAGATCGGCTCGTAGAATTGAAAAAAAATGACGAGCCCGGAAGCAGAGATGGACGTTGCGTGGATACTTCTTAACCCCTCACATGAACAGGAGTTTTGGAATGTGTGAAAGGTGCCTGAGGTAAGATGAGGCCAACAGGTTGGGCGGCATCTATTATTTGTAAAGATCCTTAATTGCGTGTTGATTATCGAATGGATTTTACCGAACGAAATATCAAAGATAATTCGAAGAGTAAAGAGCTACTCTGAAGTTATAAGTGAATTGTGTTGAAACCCCGGTGGCGTGCTTAAGAACTTGAGATTTGACGAAGATATCAGTAACAAAGAAACACATGAAAATTTGAGAATGATGGTACAAACGGGTTTCGAGATATCAACTCGTGGAAGTTGACGGTTGGTGATGTCATTCACTGATGGTTTGTGACGTCATACACTGGCAGTTTGTGACGTCATACACTGACGGTTTGCACCGTCTTATGGTGGTTTGTAACGTCATGCACTGACAGTTTGTGACGTCATATACTGATTTCGGCGATTTTTTTTTTGAGAAAATCAGTAAGTGACGTCACAAACTCTCAGCTTCAAGAGATGATATCTTGAAGCCCGTTTATCCAATCGCAGTCACGCTTCCATCTCCATGCCGCTTATAATTCCATTTTAAAAAGGGAGATAACATACTTCTAGGGCTCTAAAAATAACGATGCCCGAAGAAACGGAATTACACCCATCACAATCTGCCTTTATCGACGCATTTCTTCGCTAAATCAACGATTTTAAGGTGTCAAATAGACCGCTCTTCTAATGGTATTCCTACCGAAATATTTATGAAGCTAACCTAGTTCATTACCCGGACGATTATTTTCTGGAAAACTGGTCGACAATTGCGGGTGTAGAGAGTAGGGATCTCACTAACGCTGAGGGGCCGTTAGCTGCCAGACGTCTTGCGGGACAGTACGCTTGCCGCTGCTTCATCAACACCGTACGACCTTCTCATTCCTCGTTACTGTCCTCGTTGCAGTTGCGACGAGCGTCCAGCTTTAGTCAGAGTGACCTGTGTCGGTCGGTCTTGACAACGCGTTCCCCTGCCTGTAAACTCGGTACTACTTTGACCAAGTATCTTCGCAGTACTTTAATCGATGTCTTCTCTATGGTTGATCAGCTCTGCTATATGCCCCGTCAAGTACATCTGCCATTCAATTGTATTGGGATTAACTTTACTTTGAAGGTTGTTAAAATACGTTGAAGGTGGAGAAGGTTCGAATGATAACAAATTATTTTCATCTTATTATTTTGAGTCAAGAACATAGTAACAGGTCAACAGGATAATTCTCAAACGAGCATGAATAATGATTGTGATATGAACAGACACAACAGAACAGAAAAAGTGTTGAGTGTGGATAATCAAACTGAACAGAAACAATTGAACAGAACAATAACCCACCCTGTAGGAAGATACAACAAACGAAACCAAAACATAAAAGGAATTATTACACGCATCTAAATATGAAAGTATTTATCTTTTATTATCTAGCAAAGCATCACACAGAGTTAACAACAACCTATGGAACACCCATGTAACAGTGATGACCAGCTTCAGTCGCTGTTCTAATGGGGCTTACTTCCTTCCAAGCTGTCCTGCTACGAAGTGCGAAGTCCCAATCACTTCACCACCCGAACAACATGTGTCCCCTTCACCACCCGAACAACATGTGTCCCCTTCACCACCCGAACAACATGTGTCCCCTTCACCACCCGAACAACATGTGTCCCCTTCACCACCCGAACAACATGTGTCCCCTTCACCACCCGAACAACATGTGTCCCCGAAGGAATGGACATTGCTTTAGGTGTAGAAATGACCCTCCAGTAAGAGAACAACTCCACAGTTTGGTCACTCTGAGGGCGTATTATCCCAAATCCTGGACCCTCATTGACATACAAATAAATTTAACCGTTAAGGCATTACCTAGACTGTTCCCAAAATCCGTTATAATTTAAGGTTACCCTGGGCTATGAGAGTGAAATACGGTCCCTCTTCGTTATCGGATCCCGGCAACAAATTGCTGGCTTGCTGATTTTAACAGGAAGGCCCAAATGACATAAACTTGTCAACGTCTCTTGGTCAAGTAATCTAATATGGGGCGAACTGCCGTTTGCTAAAAGAAACACTTTGGAG
>SDVV010010797.1:0-16103 GCA_016164225.1 Gammarus roeselii
CGAAAATATAAATTTCCCTTGTTAGGAGGTTTTTAAATACTCATTTCGGGATCATGAGTCCCTTCAGTACGTACAAAAATAAACGAGTCTTGCATGCCTCTAGTTTCCATCTAAACATTTGATCAATTTCCGAGTGTTACGAGGAGTTTTCTTTTCGTGATGATTAATGAAATCATGAGAATTATCATAATGTTTGAAGAATTTCATGAAAAACTCGAACTTAATCAAAATCTTCGTCACGAGATCAAACGCGTGTTACACCTGTTCGCCCGTTTCTGTGAACCTGTCAAATTCGGATGAAAAGTATTTGCTATCGAAAAAAAAAATCACATTGACTACCTTTGGATGATACTGAGTACCAGATCGACTCACATGCATTTGTTGGCAAAAGTACGAAACGGGCCGATATTAATCCCTCGTGACACGAAGGGAATAAGAGAAGAAAACGAGAGTAGCATCGTGTCGACGGTGTCCTTCCATAGGAAGGTACTCATTGATTCAACAGATGGATTTTTTTTCCCAATTTCTCTCCTTTCTTTTCTCTTCCGACAGGGAGGGAGAAAAAGTAGACACAACTACCATCTCGACCGCAAGGTCTCTCCGTACGAGGATGCTCATTGCCTCAACAATGGATGATATTTGTCGAATCTACGTCGTACCGTAGAGTTCAGCCAGTTCTCCTCCTGGTGCGGTTTCGATTTTTGCATATCGTGGGGTGTGGGGGGGAGCCGCCGTTGCGGCTCATCGATAAGCGTCGCTGGGTTGTGGGCAGACTTCACCCGCACAAGTTTGTCGAATCTACGTCGTACCTTAGAGTTGAGCAACGCTCTCCTCTTGGTGCGGTTGGATTTTTGCATAGCATGCGGTGTGAAGGTAAGCCGTCGATGCGGCTTCCCAGCAAGCGCCTCTGAGTCGTCAAAAGCTTCACCCGCTATGATTCGTAATTGTTATATATCTTTCCACATTTTTCTCCTCTCATTTCTCTCCCGCAAGGGTTGAAGGGAATTACTCATTGCCTCATCAAAAGATGATATTTTTCGAATCTACGTCGTACCGTAGAGTTGAGCAAAGCTCTCGTCCTGGTGCGTGTTCGATTTTCGAATATCATGGGTTGTGGCGGTGTGTCGCCGGCAGACTTCACCCTCACTAGTTGGCAATTATGGCTATATTTCCCCATTTTTTTCATTTCTTTTCTCTCCTACACGGAGGGTAGATAAGTTAAAGGAAAAATGCCATCGTGTCGGCAAGATTCCTCCATTGGAAGATATTCGTTACCTCCAGCAATGGATGATACCTGTCGAATCTAGGCCGTATCACAGAGTCAAGCAGGAGCTCTCCTCTTGGTGCGGGTTTGATTTTCGTATACCATGGGGTGTGATGGTGAATGCTGGCTCCGTATCACATAGGAATAATAAAAATAAATAGTAAAAATATATGTTATCCCTCCAAGTCATCACCGCCGCATCCAGTTGAGCAAGTTCTTCTCTAAGGCGGTGTCGATTTGCAGGATACCATAGTCCCTGCATCTGCTTGTCCTGCTAGGACAGCAGACGGCCTCGTAGTCTAGCGGGATAGGTGAATGCGAGTACCGTTACGGGCTCACACCCACTACCGGTGGCCCTGACGAGGGTTTAGGGGTGTATGAGATTCACAGTAACACTGCATTGCATTGCAGTCTGCCTGTACTTGCAATGCAGTATTATCAGTCTGCCTTTACTTGCAGTGTTAATTGTAGAACCGTTCTGTTCCGATATGGAACAGAATGATTGCAATAGCAATCATTACATTGTGACTGATAAGGAAATTATGAGTAATAATTAACAACTACTATTACCAGCGACATGCTATTATTGTTACTAATAATGGATTTATTAGTAGTGATAACTTGAATTGCGAAGAAATCCGTGTCATGCTCTTTCTCTTTATCCCTATTATTATAATCTCGACAGCTCCTGGGAATGTCGTGTCGTTTTCAGGTTAACCGAGTCACGGAGCCCAGTGATGGTCGAGTGCGTTTTTGAACGCATTCACGGATTCGGAGCCAACTACCGCAGCTGGTAAGTTGTTCAAAACCCGTGAGATTGCGATTAGGAAAAGTGTTGCGCTATAGTCATAGCATAACGTTTTCCCACATGTTTCACCCTGTTGTTTCTGGTACCAATGTTGTGGTCCCTGTCGAAGAACCCGACAGGAATCACGTTGTTGAATCCCTTCAGGTATTTGAAGGTTTTAATGAGCTGGCCCCTCAGCTTTCGTTGCTCGAGGGTGATGAGGCCAAGCTCTTTGGGCCTATCCTCGTAGCTGTGGTGGCGTAGCTACGGAAGGAGCCTAGTAGCACGATGCTGGATTCGCTCCAGTTTGGCTTTGTCCCCCTCATATGTGGAAACCAGAATTGTACTGCATGCTCGAGGTGGGGACGGACGAGGGATGTGTACAACGGCAATACAATGTCTTTCGTTTTGCAGAGGAAGTTACGGAAGATGTAGCCAAGGTTACGATTAGCTATCTTGTCTCTTTCTTCGACCTGCGCACCCCATTTTAAATCTTTCGAGATTTTGACGCCCACGTCTCTCTGTTGGTCAACATTTGCAAGATCGCTTCCTGCCATCGTGTGGTTGAAGTTGGCATTGCGACACCCCATGTGCATAACTGTACATTTTGCAACATTGAAGGGCATCTTCAACGCTTCCAACCATACTACCTGAGGCATTTCAGCCCCGGAGAAGAAACTGTCGAATGTCAGTACGATAGTTCAGGAACTGTCCGACTAAGATGGGAAGCGAAGAATACAGGTTTCAGGCGGTTGCATCTCAGACGGTCGAGCAGAGACGATCACACCCATACGCTCAGCGGACTCATACTTTTCCTTGAGCGCATGCCTGTCGGCTTGCCCCAGAGGTTGGGTCAGACGGACTCCAACTGGGAAAAGAGTCGAATTTAAAAGAGCATATGGGTATTTGAATTTTGTCAAGTATGTGTACATTAAGGAGAGCAACACACCCAGTTGCCTGGGTAGTGGTCCTCCCACATGTGCTCAGAAGATTACGTGTTATGCACGCAAGTGGTTTAATGAGGCTGTCGCACTTCAAGGTGAGACGTCGGAGTGACCTCTCCTAAGGATAGACCTGCCTATAACTGATTTTTAATCTAGGTCTGAATTATCAAAAACGTTGTGAAATTTTGATAACTGCATGTGTAGAGAGCTCCACGCCTAGTTTCCTCTGAATTGTTCTCCATAGTGTTCAGTAGAGTAAGTCTCTGAACACGTGTGATTGGTCCTACAAGAGCATTTCAAATTTCATGCGAGTTGTCAGAGGGACATCACATAAAAAAGTTGCTCGTGGCAACTCCTGAGTTTAGTCAAATGAGACATATTATTAAATTTGACGAATAGTTTTCGCAGAATTTAGTCAAGAAAGCAAAAATCAGTATTTACATTTTAAATTCATAGACAATGTTCAAGAGATAAGCAAGTATTTTTGCATTTAGTCAACTATAGGCTGTGGAATTTATTCCGAAAAAAAGAGCAAAAATCAATATTTTAATTTTGACATTTGGTCGAACATCTGTGGGAAGGAGGTTAGTATTTATTCGTTTTTCCTCTCCCCTCCGTACCAGGTCCCAACCAAATCTGTGCTACAGAAGAGAAGATAGTTAGTTATCTACATTGTACAAGGGAATAAATTCCAAGGTGAGAGGTTGGAGGGGCATCTCCAAGATATTTCAAGGTGAGAAGCCGGAGGAGCATCTCCAGGATATATGAAGGGGAGATGACAGATGGGCATCTCCAAGATATTTCAAGGTGAGATGCCAGAGGGGCATCTTCAAGATATTTCAAGGTGGGATGCCAGAGTGGCATCTCCAGGATATTTCATCTATGGGAAAGATGTTAGCAGTTATATCTATCCGCTTCGTGCCGCACTAGGTCTCGCCCGAATATGTGCTACTGGAAAAGATGGATAGTCATCCACATTGTGCAGGGTAAAGATTTCAAGATGAAATGCCGAAGGGGCATCTTCAAAATGTTTCAAAGTGAGATGCCAGAGGGGTATCTCCTAGATATTTCAAAATGATATGCCCGAGAGGCATCTCTAAAATATTTCAAATTGAGATGCCAGAGGGGCATCTCATAGATATTTCAAGGTGAGATGCCGGAGGGGCATCTCCAAAATATTCCAATGTGAGATGCTGGAGAGGCATATTCAAGATATTTCAAGGTGTGATGCCAGATGAACATCTCCAAGGGACCGTTTCACTAGGTAACCGGCCCTGCTGTTGAATGCTGTCTAGTATTATTTAATATTAGTCGCCTTTCTTATATATTTTCCCTCCTGACACAGAGTGAAGAAGAGAAAAAAGGAGAGAGTGCCATTGCATCGACAAGGCCCTTCAAGAGGAAGATACTCACTGTCTCGACAATGGATGATATAGTCGAATCTACGCCGTAACGTCGAGTTCAATAATAGCTCTCCTCTTGGTGCGTGCTCGATTTTCATATATCATGAGGTGTGGAGGTGAGCCGCCATCGCGGCTCATCGTCAAACACCGCTGAGTCGCTGGCAGACTTCACCCGGACTAGTTTGTCAAATCTGAATCGTACCGAAAGTTCAGCATAGCTCTTTTCCTGGTACGGTTTGTTTTTGCATATCATGCGGTGTGGGGGTGAGCCGCCGTTGCGCTTCCTCACCCGCACTGGTTCGTAATTGTTATCTATCTTTCCGCATTTTTTCCTCTCTTTTCGCTCCAGCAGGATGGGTAGATGAGTGAAAAGACAAATGACATTGTGCCATCAAGGTCCCTCCGTAGGAAGATATTCATTTCCTCAACAATAGATGATATCTGTCAAATCGACGTGGTACTGTAGAGTTGAGCAAAGCTCTCCTCCTGCTGCTGGTTTAATTTTCGCATATCATGGGGAGTGGGGTGAGTCGCTGCTGCGACTCATCGGCAAGAGCCGCTGAGTCACCAGCAGACTTCACCCACACTAGTTCGCAATTCTTGTATATTTTCCCCCATATTTCTCCTTTCGATTCTCTCCCAAAGGGAAGGCAGAAAATTAAAAAGAGAAATGCCATCGTGTCGGCAAGATTCCTCCCTAGGGAGGTACTAGTTGCCTCAGCAATGGATGATCCCAGCGAATCTATGCCGTTTCGCAGAGTTGAGCAGGAGCTCTCTTCTTGGTGCGGGTTCGATTTTCATATATCATGTGGTGTGGTGGTGAATGCTATCACCGTAACACATATGAATAATAAGAATAATGAGTAAAAATGTATGATATCCCTCCAAATTTTCACCGCAGCATCGAGTTGAGCAAGCTCTCCTCTTAAGCGGTTTCGCTTCTTGGGACACCACAGTCCCTACATCTGCTTGTCCCTTATTTAGGGTAGCAGATAGCCTTGCAGGCTAGAAGAAAGGGTGATTGCGCGTACCGTTGAGGGCTCACTCCCAGTACCGACGGCCTTGACATAGGTTTAGTGGTGGATGCAAGTCGCCGTAACACCTCTTACCCGGTTTATTTCGGTCGGAATAACCTTGTAATTATTTCATGCTTGATCTTGAATTGAGATGCAATGACGCATGTCAGCTCTCGAGCAAGATCTGTGTTACGGAAATTAGGCCGTCATGTTCGATGTAGGGTGTTTCCATCAATATCCATATTGAAGCTTTGTACGTTGGAATGAATCACTCATGGGGTGGTGCAATGAACAATCTCGGAGCCCATCCATACAGCCGATGTCCAATGTGTATCCATATTTCGGTGGGCCCCGGAGATTGGATTTTGATAAAATTTGTGCAAGTACTTAAATATTTGCTAGTGATTTACTATGGTCAGTGAATAAGAATTTGAAAAATCATATTTATCGATATCATATTTCTCTGAGTAGATGTTGTGCTCTACAAATATCAGAAAAAGTAGCAGGTTGCGTTCAACGATTTGAATTCACTTGACACAAAACGTAACTCTATGATAGTAAGATTACGTTGTCGAAAAACGTGTTCGTGTATCCGAATATAATGGCTTGGTTTACCTTGTTCTGGAACGTCTTCAGTTAGTTATGCGACTTGAAACAGGCAGCAGGCAACGTTTTCAGTAGGTTATGCGACTTAAAACAGGCCGTATACGAATTGAAACAGGCAGAATACGACTTGAAACAGGCAGCATGCGGTCTTGAACAGGCAGTATGCGACTTGAAACAGGTAGTATCCGGCCTGAAACATGCAGTGTGCGCCTTCAAACAGGCAGTATGCTGCCTGAGACAGGCAGCAGACGTCATGTACGCGAATAAAGAGTACGATGCAGTGAATTCACGTCTAATCGGACCCTCAACTTGTAGAGGATTCTCTATGCTGGAAGGGCCAGGAAGGTTTCTCTGATGATACTGCACTCAAACATAAACAAAATCTCTTAATTGATTTGTTCATCTATTGATTCAACTTTATAGAAACTTCGAAATCAGTCCTTGAAACTAAGAAGTATTTTGTGAATTTGATGGATTGTTCGACATTATTTGCTAGATTGCTAGACATTGTTTCTGGCTGTGTGAGGCAGATGATGCGTCAGAGAGGGAATGGTTCCCATCAGACCAACATTTTCGTAAACATAAAAGGCAGGATGACGAAAGGTGCTGAAGTGCGGCTACTCGTCTGAAAAAACACAAATCTAATTGATGTTACACAGTCTGCCTCGAGAAAGTTGCCTTCAGGGGGCAGTACTGTCCAACACTCCGATTACAGAACAGATAGGGACTTAACAGTGACACATGATCCATTTCACGTCAGAGGTTGGCATTACCCTACATCAAGAAATTCGACGTGACAAAACTATTGTACAAAAATAAACTTATTGCCTTGGGGAAATTATGGGTTCAAAAGGGTAAGCAGAGGACGAGAGAGTTAGGTCTCACACGAGATGAGATAGGAATGCAAAAAGAGTGTGGGAATCCGGAGGCAGAAAATATCTATGAAGAAAATAGAGGAAGAAAGTAACGCTTATTTGTGATAAAATAAAGGGAGTCAACTTACCGATTTTCGTTTGAATGAAAATGATTTCCTGTCAAAAAATAAAAATGTTTCATGCCCCCAAACCAAGACCTCTGGTATGTCCACCAGCTTCTGGATTTATTTCAGAGAAAGAAGGCGATTGTTTCAGGAATATTTTGGAAAATATGATGAGGTTAAACGATCGTTTCATTCAACGAGTAACCAACACTGACTTCGTAACTGTCTTGCTAACGGGTGCACAATTTATTAATGTTGGTACTTAGTAAATCCTTTCCATACCAAAAAATCATCGGTAAATATTCCAGTAGGACAAATGACACAAGTGTTTTATCATCTCAAGTGAACTCTATTCTTCTTTTCTGAAGAAAGCTGATTATCAATCGCAAATGTGATGCAAAATTCACTGACAAACTTACCAACTTGTTTCGATGATTATGGATCTTGTTGTTACCGCCGGTGAAAGTATTTTTATCGTTTAACTACTTCACTTACATGATCACATCGCTTGTTGTCATTCTAGAGTACCACCTATATAATCTATGGTAACTTGAGTCCCTCGTTAGGTTACCCTCTATCTGAAGGAGTTTCAGCTCACCTCATATTGAGCCACCTACCTTGCAATTTGTAATGCCAGTCACCATTTACATAAAATAAATTTCAGTTCACCCAATTCATAATTCAGAAAAGTAAAATAGGGCTTCGTAGCTTATACGTCATCTCAAGCCCCTTCTTTGCTCGATTCTACTCATGTGAGTTATATTGACCTACCTTGTAAGAAAATGCGTCCTTATAAATACCTGACAGATAGTTTCAATATGATACGATGGTTACAAATCCTGATTACGGTCACCGTTCCGATTGCGGGCGCCGTAAATCGTTGCACCACTAGGCATGGTCTCTTGTCTCTCAAAAAAATATGTACCGAATAGGATGTGATGTAGTGTGTTTCGTTTCAAGCAGCATATTTTTCAGTCATTGTATCAAACACCATCGAGAAGTGTAGTACCTAAAAAAAATGGCTGACACAAAACCGAAACAGGTGGCCGCTTATTGAATGTTATTGAACATGTCGTGTATGAATCCGACTCGTTTTCCCTGAGCTACTGGGTGAAGGAAGACATGATATACATTTCGTTTCACAAGTGATTCATGGTCAATTAAGATGTTTACATTGTTGTAAAGCATGCTAATTCGTACTGTTAATTGTTTCATGAGTTTTTTATGCTGAGGATTATTGAAGCTTCTTGTTTCACCACTTTTTACGTTGCTTCCGTCGTAAACCCTCCCAGGACTATAAACTGTTGGGAAGGAATCAAAGTGGAAAGGATCTAATGTTTCTTAATAATTTCACAATTTTATCACGTTATAAGTGCTTGAACATAACTGTCCACATGATTACCAAGATTAAACGACCCAGAAAATACCATATATATTGTAAATATTTGAGGCCAGGTGGCAAAAATAGGATCACTCTTCAATCACCAAGCTCATAGGAAATAGTGCAACAATTGTGCCGCGTTAGTGTTCGTAAGTCACCAGCTGATTGATTATGTATTATAAAAATTTAACTGAGTAGTACACTTCTGGGATGAGAAATAGACTGTTTCAATTTGGGGTTCATATCGCCGGGTGTCAATGTCATGGGTGATATCGCCTGTTTAGGGTTACGGTTAAATCAAATTATCCATGTTTCGGAATCGGGGGCGATATCTGAAGTGAAAAATTTATTTTCAAGAAATATACTCCGCCAGTTCCGGTCTCCTTCAAACAACCAGCGAGCAGTGGCAATTGCCCGTTGACACGGCGAATTTTGGTCGTGTTCTGGCTACTCTTGAAGATTGGGTTGGAGTGTTGACTTTGTTCAGTGTAATTTGGTCGGCAAATAGTGCGTTGGTTCTTGTGCTGTATACGTGTACTCTGGAGGCCTCTTTGTAGCGCGAAGGCAGACAAAGACATACAAAATGATATATTTATGTCTTTGAAATGAGAGTGTGTCGAAAATAACTTATTCCATACAACGTAGACCCGTATACAGACTACACAGATAGCTTTTAGGCCAGTAATGTATAGTATAGCTATTCAATAAGTTTATTGATTTTTGCTTGGTGTTCTGTTAAAAAATGTATTTATTTTCCAAGTTGTATTTATAACTATAGATTGTTTTGTAACTTGTGTGTTGACGATTTGAATGCTTTCAGTAGTCATTTGATTGGAGCTGAACACTTCGGCTGCCCATTTACTTCACTATTGGTCACTCGCCCGAACATGTCTTTATTCATTAACGGAACCCGTGGCAAGTCTCTGGAGACAAAAACACTTCTTGGGATGACGTGGTATTTTAGTCAGATAACCAAACCTAATAGGCCTGTAAAACACTGCCTTTAATTAGCACACGTTTGAGAATAATAAAGTATATCCATCACCGGATGTCCATCTGTTCTATTAGTGAAAAGGGTGAAACACCTCCATATTTAGGTTAATCTACGATATAGTTAGATTATTACTTCTGAGCTATCAACTATACAATCATCACAGTTTTATTATTTCAACATTCGCGATGAATTTCCCACATGTTTTTCCAATGCCCCGCCTACGATTCATATAGTCACACTGTTCCTCACCGATCGCACTATCCGTACTGCCTCAAATACTCTTGATTATCACTTTCCCATATATCTTACTCACCAACGACAACAAGCGGAGATCACTTGACTTGCTGTATCTATTTTTATCTCCTTTGCCTTCACACAGTGGAATAATTGAAACAATATACCACTCATTGGCAACGCACCCGACTCAAAACACGAATATGTTTGCCTCACCAGCCCTAAAAATACTGTTACTCCACCAAACCATTCAGTTACAACGCCGCCCAAACCAGGTACCTTCATTGCTTTCATCACCTATGCCGACTCCTGCACTTCTTCCTAAGCAGTGCCCGCACCAAATCATGCTATAAAAATCCGACACCAAATCGAGCTATAAATACAACTGCTGAAACTTCTCTCACCTTTATTTCCTCTCGTCATCCTCCCTCTCTCGTGATCCCCTTCCACCAATGCTCCACTTTCTATCTTCCTTCCACTTTCTATCACACATCTACCCGCTACAATACACTCATCGAAATCAACGTAAAATCCGACAGCGCACTATCTACTACTGCACCATGGATCATTTTTACCCACGCGTACTAGCGGACCCCTCACTTCTTGAACAAACTGTTTCCCACCCGCAGCTCCACATCAATTTAACGGACACTTCCGTCCACTCTGAAGCTCATTTAGAAAATCGGCAACTCAATAACAAGACTGCCAACCTTCCTCCACGCCCAACTTCCTTCCTCATACCCTACCAAATTAGCATTGGCCTCTTCCTTTTCAACTTCGTCCCACTCAGCGCCAATACATCAAACAGCGCTTAGTCGTGACCGTTTCGTGTTTATCGTATTCAGTCAATTTGCAGGTTTCGTTTTTTTCTGCATCAGCAGATTCAAGTTCATAAGCTTCCATAGAAGTACAGTCATACGATGCTTCAAAAATTGTTAATATAACCCGCACAATTATGGTCTTCATATTTTCACTTTATTACAAGTACAGATAATTTAGCCAGCAATATTAAAAACACATTTCCAGCAATGTTTTGAAATGTCAACGATTCCCAGTCAGCATCAACACAAAGGCTCCTGCCGGAATTGGTCGAGAAAAGAACAGTCCTCATTGCAATAAATAACATCAATGGGCAGTAACGTCTGACACACTTTGTGTCCAGCTTTATACTTTGATTACACTTCTGTTCATCTAACATGCTGAGTCATACATGTTTACTAGCGACAATAATTGAACAGTTCACTTTCTGTGAGCGTTCATTATGACTTACTGTCCACTAAATATTAGTGACTGGTAAACTTCGACATGCCGAGGTCATGACATCTGAAATTCCCTGCACGAATCTGCACCTCTTATATCACAAGTACTCTCCAACTTTGAACAGCTGTTGTGCGCTGCGACTAAACTTTGTGTTACTGGAAACAGCTGGTCGCTATAAATCACTGCAATTGTAACAAGAGGAGACAGCTGGTGAAGCTGTGGAGACGAACAACTGGAAGCTGCACGTCTCCACAGATTATAACGTACGCTCGGGAGCATGCAGCCTTGGACTAACGTTTATGTGTTACCATGTCTCGTGTCGAGAATGTGTTACCATGTTTCACTGTCGAAATGTGTTACCATGTCTCATTGTCGAAAATGTGTTACCATGTCTCACTGTCGAGAATGTGTTACCAGGTCTCACTGTCGAGAATGTGTTACCATGTCTCACTGTCGAAAATGTGTTACCATGTCTCACAGTCGAAATGTGTTAACATGTCTCACAGTCGAAATGTGTTAACATGTCTCACTGTCGAAAATGTGTTACCATGTCTCATTGTCGAGAATGTGTTACCAGGTCTCACTGTCGAGAATGTGTTACCATGTCTCATTGTCGAAAATGTGTTACCATGTCTCACTGACGGGAATGTGTTACCATGTCTCATTGTCGGGAATGTGTTACCATGTCTCACTGTTGAGAAGTTGTTTCCATGTCACACTTTCGAGAATGTGTTACCATGTCTCACTGTCGAGAATGTGTCACCAGGTCTCACTGTCAAGAATGTGTTACCATGTCTCGTTGTCGAGAATGTGTTACCATGTCTCACTGTCGAGAATGTGTTACCATGTCTCATTATCGGGAATGTGATACGATGTCTCACTGTCGAAAATGTGTTACCATGTCTCACTGACGGGAATGTGTTACCATGTCTCACTGTTGAGAAGTTGTTTCCATGTCTCACTGTCGAGAATGTGTTACCATGTCTCACTGTCGAGAATGTGTTACCATGTCTAACTGTCGAGAATGTGTTACCATGTCTCATCGTCGGGAATGTGTTACCATGTCTCACTGTCGCGAACGTGTTACCATGTCTCATTGTCGAGAATACAAATTTTTCTAGACTTTACTAAAGCAGTAGACTGTAGCTGACTCAGCGTTCATTTTATAAGTAAGAATAATAGTGTAATTCCCTTAGTTGTCGACTTGACATGATCAAATCTTGACCCTGCATAATGAAGAGTAAGAAAGATCAGTGTGGATTTTTAACAGCGTTTTAATAATGGTTTTCATACCATGAAATAAATTCAATTGTAGAACAGCTAGAAATTGTCCTCTTACCTGAAGAACTCTTTCCCACCAATTTTATTCTTCTCTGAATCAATTTTTTTGTACGCTACTGTGAACTGCGTTCCGTAAGACGCTGAAGATGCCATCACATGAACAACCACACACACAAACTTCGAAGTTTCTGCTCCACGGACGCTCTTAGCATCATCGTCCCCTCATCCATACAGGAACAGACCTCCGTCCCTTAGTGCCGTTATGGGGTACCATCTTCCTATTTGTAACCTCTCTGCGGAATAGGACGCTTGCTTAAAGAGCGTGAGTGGTCGCACATAAAAAAAATCACTTTGGAAAATAAGTCTGCGGACTTATTTTTGGTGATCATATTTTATAATTTATTTACGTGTAGAAAGATATGTTATTTGCAAGATCCTTCTATGTTACTTTGCATATCATTCCGAGGTTTCTGTGAAGATAGTAATACACAGCTATCTTCGCAGGACCTGACTCCTGTTCCCACCTTTACTCCTACCCCGTCACCCCAACGCGTTCTCATACGGCGGCTGCAACAAGAAACAATACAACCACCGTCAATAACTGCGGAATACGGAAATTCGATATCAAATTTTATGTACAGCAGTGACAATAACCAAAGCAATAACATACACAGCAACAGCCTCTCAGGGATGCGCCGTACACAGCATGAAGTATCGATAATCAACAGCCTCTCAAGGATGCGCCACACACAGCATGCAGTATCGATAATCAACAGCCTCTCAAGGATGCGCCACACACAGCCTGCAGTATCGATAATCAACAGCCTCTCAAGGATACGCCACACACAGCATGCAGTATCGATAATCAACAGCCTCTCAAGGATGCGCCACACACAGCATGCAGTATCGATAATCAACAGCCTCTCAAGGATGCGCCACACACAGCATGCAGTATCGATAATCAACAGCCTCTCAAGGATGCGCCGCACACAGCATGCAGTATCGATAATCAACAGCCTCTTAAGGATACGCCAATTGAAATGGCAGCAATTAATGCTGTCGTCCCCCTTCCCTCATAAAAAAACAATCTACGGCTTTAAAAAAACTTCAATTTCTTTGTGTTCCGTGGAATTGGTTTCGTTGCAGCTCGGTTTGTTTTATTGGCTCTTTTACGCCAGCGTTGCATCAACAATCCCTTGCCCGCGCGAATGCGACGACCCTCTTAGTTGGTGGCCTTCAATTGAGTGTAGCCAAGGGATTTGCATGTTTAGCGTTACAACAAATTGACGGAAAAATATTCTGTGGGGAAATTTCATACACAGATTCATGGTTCGGGAGTATAAAAAATATTTTTTCATGCGTCAACTATTTATTTTGGACTCAAATAATGTTAGTTATTAATTGTATTTGTACGCACCATCAATTAAACCCAATATCACTCTGAATCACCAACAAAAGCGGTAATAATATGTTCCCTAGTACTGACTTATTTGGAGTTTTTTTGCTTTGCAGTGGATTACAGCTGCCACCTGACCCATAGCTGTGTTGATACCCGTTCCTCGTACTGCTAACTCATCTTCCGCATGTTGATGTGATATTTTAATGATTTCAGTTAGTCTGATCTAAGAGGTATCTTCGCAGTCATGGTGATTTTTGCAATTCGGGTAAGTCGCATAACATGAAAATGTAAAAGTCTGAATAAGGCTTATGATTGTGGTTCAGTCCGTTACGTGTTACTGTTATGGTATAACAGGGAAAAAATAATGCCAATTTCATATTTAATTAAAATATTTTGATATCATCGAAACCAGATTAATTGTTCCAAAACGAGTATCTGTTCGAATAATTTTCAGAATATACAACAGACAGATTTGGCCTGGAATTTGTTAGGCCGGGGTCCTGCGAATGCAGAGACAAGGAACATGAGGTACGTTGTTGGTTGAGAATGCGATTGTGAAAACAAATTGAGAAACTCTGCTATGGAATCACTCAATGACCGAGCTGGATATGTTTACCCCATGAACTTATCTATCACATTATTAGCCGTTAGATACTAATAAGGCCAGCATCGCAGATTGTAGTTGGCGAAAGTCTGGGTATGTATGACGGTCGAAGCGATAAACATTCACTCCAAAATACAATACCCAAATAAACTAGACACTGAAACCATTGGATGTGGCATTTGTTAATGCACATAACATCATATGAATACTTTCAACATTTCTGAGGATTGCATTGATGCCTTCATTACCATAGATCAGTAAAATACATTATATAAATATGTTTTCATACATTATATAACAAAATATCGTAGCGCATCCAGCAAGGTTCACCTCACCCGACACAAACATGCGTAGAAGCGCGTACGCATATCCACACAGGCATTCTACTCATATGAGTGTTTTCCAAGTGCCATCGCTCTTTCCCCTCCCCAGCAGGTGACTTCCATTTCCTCTTCTAAGTTCTGATTCTTCAAAGTTCTGACTTCAATTACCAAACTTAAGCAATAAGGTCCCTACAGGGATATCCCTATCAATTGAAGCCTTGTGGCTAAAATATTGCAAATTAGGATATTCTTCATTACTCTTTTTTCACTAACCGGTAGCTGGGAAATAGTGCAGATAAAATAGATACATTATTATTTGAATCATCGAGGTAAAAAAATGTAATGATTCGTGTACGATCATCAGAACATCTCTCGTGTGCATAAATGATACACGGAGATTCAATCAGTTGCAACCGCATGCCGTGAAAGTCATAAATTCGGCGAATATTTTGTGGTTTGTTGATCAAATGAGTAACTTGCACTGAATACACGAAAGGGGATCAATTGTTTTCAACAATGTTAAATATTTACTTTCTAGGTATTAAGTCAGCTGTAACAGTTCAATTTCATGACCTCAGAATACGGTGTTTGAGCAAATAGTGATCAATTCTAGTCAATGATACTCATGTCTGCTCATGATACACACTCTCCTTCTTTATGATACTGAAAAGACCAGTTTGGTTATTTTTATGCGTACGTTGAAACAAAGGCACTAAGTGGAAAAGGTTTTGCAAGGGGGCATAAATACAAAGAAAACATGCTATTTTGATTAGAAAAGATGTTCAAATTTGATGTTATCTGAATAGCGCACAATATTAATATAACTGTAAATCCCTGCACTCGCAACGAAACCCTCTGAAGGTTTATTTCCTGGACAATAAAACGTTTTCACCCAAACTCATAGCAGAAGTCACAGCAATCAAGAGACTGCTTTGCCGACTCAATTTATCTGTAGATACGGAAATGCCTCTTCCACTACCTCTATGAACGAAAGTGTGATGAACATTTTCATCGTCTGTCAACCTGGCAACGAGCTAAGATAATTTGGGAACGATTTATGGGTAAAAAGATGCGTGAGACTGGAATCTTTACGACGATTTTTCAATGGTGTGACCGTTGAGACGACTACTGCGGGTACTTAGAAATCTTTATTCATACATGAGCAGTATGGTATTCTGTTTACCTTAAAACTATGCATAGATGTAAACAAATATGAAGTACGTATAATGAAACAAAATGAGAATTATTTCAGAAAATCCAAAACGAGTTTATCACTACGTGTTATTGAGCAAACAAGGACCGTGTGTGAGCGGCGGCGAGTATTTAGAAGACAGAGTAAACCATTATTCGAACACACTCGGTGAGGTATTGTTTTTAAATCATAACTTACACTTATATATACACAAAATAAAAAAAATACGTTCAATGCATGGCAAAACTATCAAATTGGAGTTATTAACCTTTATAGGGAGTATTAAAACATGTAGCAGAGAAAATGGGACCGGGTGTGAACAGTAATGGGCATCTTATTTCCTTAGCTGAACATGGGCATACAATAAATGAATTGAATTTATAGTTTATACACAAAGAGGAACGGTATTCATTGCAGCACAATAACCCTATATATA
>SDVV010010798.1:0-16103 GCA_016164225.1 Gammarus roeselii
GCCCTGCTGCTCACACAGACCTCAGACCGCACCCCTGACCCAGGCCCTGCTGCTCACACAGACCTCAGACCGCACCCCTGACCCAGGCCCTGCTGCTCACACAGACCTCAGACCGCACCCCTGACCCCGGCCCTGCTGCTCACACAGACCTCAGACCGCACTCCTGACCCAGAGTGTGTTGCGTGGTCTCTCGACCGGACCCTTTAGCGAAAAGGGCCAAGTTAGAGTGTGAGTATGAGAGGAATGTGAGGTGCGCCTTACCGTCGGCCATATCCCTTCACTATGGATTCGGCCTAGTGTATGTATCAGTAGAAACAATCTATTCATTGGAGTGAAAGTTTAATTGTAAAACTTTTACAACTAATCATTATTCAGCCAGATATTGTGAATGTTGGTGTACTAGTAGCAACTTATTGTGAAAGGTTGATTGTAAAATTCTTACAACTAATCATCATTCAGCCGGATATTGTGAATGTTGGTGTACTAGTAGCAACTTATTGTGAAAGGTTGATTGTTAGTCATTATTCAGCCAGATATTGTTACTGCTGGTGTACTAAGCAACTTATTAATCGGAGTAAAAGTTTATTGTAAAACTTTTACAGCCTCACATATTAAAAACATTTTTCTTTGATTACCATCTCATTATTATCCCATCAATGGTATACATTTTGCACTGGACATCATGCGATTTTGGTATGACCCGAGTTCAAGAAATCGAGAAAAGGCAATGTATTCTACTCTGACTACAGACGCTAGGCCGAATCCCCCAGAATGGAGGTGGCTGAAGGCTCTAGACTTCTTTGTGGAAATCGCTTGTTCCCGTGCCGTTTACGAACTGATATCACAGGCTGGTCCCTAGTTTGTGCTGAGACCTTAAACCGCACGTTTGCTTGCATTGTTTGTGATACTTCAAATATAACGCAGCTTAACATTGGTAAAACCGGTCAAGAGGCCTCTAAAGTTAATTCCCTGGCCCCTGTTGCGAACCAGAGGGCCGATGGGGAGTAGAAAGAAACTCCATTTAGAAGGGACCAGCATTCCCTCCAGAGTACCGAAGACCAAGATTCCAACGGCCAAGAACATCAGCCTCTCCAAGATGACCAGCGCCACCTTGGCGGAAGACGACCGGAAGGACGGCCGCATCGACGAGTTGACCAAGAACGTATAGGAAATATTGAATCTGCTAAGCCAAGCAACCGGCCTCTCTGATCAGGAAGCAGAAATTTTCGCCGCAGAACCTAGCACAATTGACGACCGTCTAACGAGACTCGAGGGTCATGTCAAGATCATTTTCCTCCATATCCACGAACTAGTAAAAAACAAAACAACTAAAGAACCCGCAACTTACACAAGTACCTCCACCTCTACGTCCAACAACAACTTCGACAACTCTTCACCCCACAAAAACCTCAGCCGAGGTCCAAGGGCTGCAAGGAGGAAGCAATACACGTCATTCAATGAACACAACTTGTTCAACAATAGTCATACCTTTCCTGAACCCCTGAAGATCACGTTTGACGCCAACGACAGACCGGATATTTCTCCATGCACTCTGCGAAAAGAGCTGGGCTTTTTTACTAGCCGCCCAGTCCTGAGCGTCGCCACCAGCGGCGACGAAGGCACTGCCATCAGATTAGACACGAAACTTCAAAGTGACACGATTTTCTCCAAAAACAGACCCTGTGAAAAGCCATGCAAAAAAGTGCCACATCCGACATTCGATAAAAGTTCAGGTTTGATCTACGTTGAAGATAACCCGAAGGAATAAATCGAGGAGTACATCACTGGACTCGTTCAATACGAAGACTGCGTTGTCGAAGCAAAGGTCGCACAGAAGATCACACCAAGGAGAGAGACTACCACAGCCCTAATACTAGAATTCAACTTCCCTACTCAACCACAATATATAGACATTCCCTTCTGCGCCACCAAAACCAAGGTTACACCATTTGAGAGACGTCCGAGGTGATTTTATAAGTGCCAGAAATACGGACACACAAGGGGAAACTGTAAAGGTAAACAAAGATGCTCATAATGCTCCCAAGACGACCACGACAAACGGGAAGATCCCCAGTCATGCCAGTCCGAGGAACAGCACTGATTTTATTGCAAAGTAGACGACACCCCACCGGACACAGAGACTGCCCAGAGGAGGAGAAGGAGAGAGCGATCCTCCAATATCAGATAGATCACGGGGTCTGGTGACGAGAGCCTGTAGTCTCGATGCGCTCTTCCCAAAATGACCCTCCTACCCGGGAAAGAAGATCGGCAACATTTCCCACTTACTTCCTCATAACGTTCAAGGAAGGTGGTGCATGCAAAGTTGCCTTTCAACTAATCCGTTTTTAATGATGAAGTCACTACCCGAACAACAAGGAGGAAAACCGAAAGAAATACAACGACAGGGAAATAAATATCTGGCCTATGTCACAGAATGTGAGCAAAGTAACGCTATACAAAAGATTACCCACATAAACAAACTCAAAGTTACAGTTGAAATACATCCGTCCTTCAACGATATCAAACGAACTATATACACCTCCCGTTATACGCCTACAACCGACCTCAGTGCTTTCGCTGAAAGTCTAGCTGAAGACTACGGAGTTACCGAAGTCCGTCAAGCAATATGGATAAAATCACGTAACGAAAGTTCTACTGCATACCAAATTTACCTTCCCGGGACACGGCGCACCGGAATTCATAGTAATCCTGAGTGAACAAGGAAGAACCAATACCTGCCCAGTTGCAACATGGCTCCCGATGTGCAAAAAATGCATTGAATACGACGTCATTGAATACTGCCAGTCACATAGACCCCAACTTAGCAAGAAGTGCGCTCGCGAACACGACAGAAAAGACTGCACAGTCCACCACCCTAGATGCTACCGTTGCTCATGCTTCCACGAGGCAGGTGACATAAAACGAACGTAGAGTTACACTGAAACAAGTCATCCAAATCTGGAAAGACGATAACCCAAACCGCCTAAATTAAGTCAAAGCAGTCAAATCGACAATCAAACCAAACTCCCCGACAACATCCACACATCAGAAGACCATCGTTACAAGACCCCAACACTCCTACCTGGCTGCAGTGCTTCCTCACTCAGCCCAGCGACCGCCCCCGCACAAGAGACGCACAGTCCTAGAAATGATTTATGCAGAGACCAGGAGGACGACGAGATGGATGCATACCCCGCAGTCGACCACGCAGCAAGGCTCACTACTATAAGACCGAAAAGGCAAAGAGACGAAGAAACCTCCGATACCCAGGCGCCGCTGAGCAAACAGATCAGTAACAATTCTCAAACAAGGGCCCGCCAGGACCAAAACTCAGAACTACCTCCAACTGTGTCAAATGCAGCTCCATTTGCGGAAAACCACCGCTAGGGACACGATCCTCCGTTAACAAACCCGACTCACGAACACGCCATCAGCGAGAACTATCACGGCCTCGCTGACAGTGCTTATCTCGAAGAGCTCATACGTGAGACCTCTGCACTACCAGTCATTTTACTTGGCATTAATACCACACACTCCATACAACCACCCACACAGATAAAAAAGGCTAACACAGAAGAAGAACGCACTCCCACACACCCTCGTCTCCCCACAAGAGGACTCGCAGCCGCGACCGCAGCAACCACAGCTGACCACCTTCCACCAAAGGACGACACTCCCGTGAACACTCCCGACCCGAAACCCCTGGGCAAACTCAAAAACGCGAGCACCACAAAAGCTCCAGCAAATCACGCGACCACTCTAGATCATCAAGGTCAGAGTGCGAACAGCATTCAAAATGAACACCGAAATACTCCAGTGGAACTGCCAGGGACTCGGAAACAAGAGAGACGAATTACTATCCATGATCGCCACTCACAAACCTTTGGTGATAGGCCTCCAAGAAATCAAACTCCGAGAGACCGCCCCCTTCAGAATCCCACAATATATCATACACCGCCGCAAAAGCCACACCAGTAGTATATATGTCACGCAAATGGCCTACTGAAGGAATAAGATAGGGGTTAATTAGTGTTAAACGAACTGTGTAATTTTCACCTAAGGTTTATTCGCAACCTACCAAAGGCCGAGTCCTCGTGTTATTATTATTATTTTTGCTGACCTATAAAGGTATTTCGGCCAGCACCGCCATAAAGTATAATATCGCCTAGACATGAACAGCCTAACAAGAAACTAACAGCTGCTAGCCTGTGTCTGCAGCCTTCCTCTTACAAACCCAACTGTTACCTCCGGTGCTAAAGTGTCCTCTATAATGGCGCGTACTGACGCTAAACTGCTAATATAGATGCGTGTCTAATCAGGAAGTGTTACAATACCCTGTATGTAGATTGCCTGGCCTAACCACGCCACATGTTCAATGTCAAATGCCAGCAAGAGAACGGTCTCTTATATGGCCTCACAACAAGCCCAGCCATCTGGCTTTCCAATACGCCCCGCGGTGTTTTGACCTGTTCCACAGTATATAAGCTCTGCATGTGTCTGAACCATCAGATTATTATTAGAGGTCTGTAGCATAAGACTATACCTCGAGATCTCCGTGCGCCCAAAATAAACCTCCCTCAGCATCTCTCTACAATCTTGTCCACCTCATCTGACTCCACATAACGTGTTAAAATTGTATTAGCTCGTGAAAAGAACCCCCCATTCTTGACTCTCTATGGTTTTATTGTTCCAATAGCCTGATTGAATAAACGAATACGCAGCTCGACACTTATTTTCTCCAACACCGGTTCCTCCAGTGAGAATAGAGAGCCAAGAAATAACACTGGTGCAGTAAACAGGATTTGGAAGTCAGATTGGGAGTAATATCCCGAATAAAAACGCCTCTATAAGGTGAAGACGACAAGAAGCAACCAGCTGAGAGGAGAACATCGCATCCGACTACAAACCGGCTGAGAGGAGAGCATCACATCCGACTACAAGGAGCAGAAGGAGCAGCAACGGACAATCCGTTGAACCGTTGTTTATATTTCACAATCCGTTGTTTATATTTCACACTTCCCTACCATTTCTAGGGAAGTGTGAAATATAAACGGAAGTGAACGTGAAGTAGCTTTATATTAAAGTCAGTAACTCTTCAACAAAATGGCGATTAATCAACTCACAGTCTTACAGGATTTAACGAAATTCGCCGGTAATCCTAAAGTAGGCGAAGCGCACTTCAAATCCGATATTGACGCGCGTACATTCATGAGAACCGTCGAAAACCATTTCTTACAAAATGGAGTCACAGCTGACGATAAAAAGCTGCAAATTTTGTTCTCATTGATTGATAAGAAGAAGGGTGACGCGATTAAATTACTCACCTGTTACGCTGGCAGACATGTCACATTTAATGAAGTTAAATCCGAGTTGCTCAACATGTACCCGTCTTTCAAGGTTACTGAATTCCGACACGCCGCACGAGCATTGCTAGGAACGACACTAACGCCAGACAATATGTTCTGCGGTATGACCTCTCTAGAAAATACGTCGCGTGCCGTGGCTGAAGCCTACCTTAAAAATGAAGCTCTTACCAAGAGAGACTTCAGCGAGGGAACCTTATTGGCTAATACTATCCCAGTTCTGCCTCCGCCGACTACTAGCGCTTCTACTTCCACTTAAACTTCGATACCAACTGCCTCGCCGATCTCTTTACTTAACGTCGTACAGAATTTTGTGATGTACATCTTTGTAGCCTCTCAAACGGCGAACAAAGTGTATGACAAACTGTCAAACTTAGGTCCTAGAAACTCTTCTACGAGATTCATGTCCAAAACAGTGAAAACTGTATAGCAATATAAATTGCTCACGGAGACTAAAAAGCAAAGCAACTCGGACGAAGTCATTTGGCAGGCCCGGCCTCCATCACCCCCGGTCAACTTAGCGCGCCCGCCCCCCCCCCCTCTCGTCGGAACATAGGACGGCACCTCGCGCAGTTAATAACAACAATAACAATAGGTCGCCAATAACGTGTTACAACTGTGGGAAAACCGGTCATGTTAGAAGAGAATGCCAGTCATGCGCATTCTGCAAAAAATACGGGCACACGGCTAAGCAATGTAAGACCCGGCTAGCTCAAGCAATCGGAAAAATATTGTGACAAATGTAAGATTAGAGACTCGCATAACACCATCGAATGTACACCCGACTCTCGCGTGCAGCCACGAAACGTCCCAGACTCTCGTACGCATAGCACAGGCCGATGAGCCCACGACAGACCAACACGATGTACCTGCAAGGCCGGATATCGACGGCTGGGACTCAAATATATATGAAGGGAATGCCGAGCCTAACCAGTACTGACTAGAGACTCCACACCCTAGGGAATAGAACGGGAATAGCATGAATGTCCCGCGTTTAAACGTCGAAATTAATGGACTAGAACTGAAAGCATACATCGATACAGGCGCTACTACGACGCTCGTAGCTGACTCCGCGCTCAGAACTGAGGTTTATGACTTGGGACCCTATAGTGGCCAAGTATTAGATGCGAATGGAAGTCAGATTCCTATACTAGGACAAGCAATAGCTCAGGTGGAGACACCTGCGGGATGTTTTAACACCCGTGTACTAATATTCAAGAAGAGTGGCCGTATAAAACATGACCTGCTGATTGGTATGAATATTCTAAGGCATGCGGTCATAGACTTCCATAGTAAGAGACTACGTTTTCCTCTTGACGCTAACACGACTAGCGAGTCGCCCACAAACAATGTCCTCAGATTCACTTTAAAAAAACTGTGAAATCAGAGGTGGCTCTCCCACGAGAGTCGCTCATGTCGCGAAGGAGAGCGAAAGTTCACCCGACTGCAGTAAGGTCAAGACCACAGCAGTGGACGGTGCAGCGGCTAACGAACCGGTTCTGATCAAACCGGGTTCGCCAGGGCAAGCAACCGCCAGCTGTATGAGTCTGGACCAGGACCAGACAAGTTTCAGCGTACATTTACGTTCGGACGTGACGATACCAAGGAACACGGTGATGTTAGCTACGGTTAAAGTTAATAAACAAGTACGGAACGGACGAGAGATAGTACTACATCACACTCAACTCAACTCTGCTGTAGCTATAGCTGGTGCACTGACTCAAGTGGAGAACAAAAATGTTAAGGTCCAGTTCGCAAATATGAGCGAAAACCCAGTGATTTTGAAAAAAGGAACAAAACTCTGGAGTGCGGAGTATTTTACACCCAAAACGGTACTTATGGCACTGACAGCTGAGCCTGACTTGCCCGCGAATGATTCCTTTAGAACGCTAACGCAAGAGGACATTCGTTGCGGTGACCCCAACGAGACAACAGCCCTGCTGGAAATATTGAACTGTCACAGAAACGCCTGTTGGCTCCCCGGTGAACCGTTAGGAAAATACACGGGAGACCAGTTGAAACTACATCTAAAAGAAAATATCGTGGTGAACAAAGCACCGTACCGAATACCATACGCGTTTCAAGGTAAACTAGACCAAGTAATTAAAATTATGCTAGATGAGGGAACTATCTCGTGTTCTAAGTCTTCCTATAATAGCCCAGTAATCATAGTCAAACGTGGTGACAGTGACATAAGGATTTGCTTAAATTTCCGTGACCTCAACAAGGTCCTACAGCCAATTTCGTATCCATTACCTCGCATTTCTGACGTACTCAACTCCTTGGGTCAATCTACTTACATTAGTACGCTAGATCTCGCTAGCGCGTATCATCAGTGTGAAATTCACCCAGATAATCGCGAAAAAACGGCTTTCATTGTAGGAAGCAGCAAATACGAATGGAACCGAGTCCCATTTGGTCTCCAGAGTGCACCCGGATTTTTTGCCCGCGTGATTAATGAAGTACTCTACGATACTCTAGGTCCGCAATGTCTAGCATACATGGACGATATCATCCTATTCAGTAAAACCGCTAAGCAACACTTGGAAACGATTGAGAGCGTCTTACAAAAACTGAGCGAAGCCGGAATCAAACTAAAAATACAAAAATGTCACTTCTTTGCCAACGAGGTAAAATTCCTCGGATACCAAATGACTAAAGAGGGCATGACAAAGACCGATGAGCGAGTAGCTGCAATTAAGATGATGCCCATGCCGACAAATAAAAAACAAACCCAATCTTTTCTGGGGTTTGTAAATGATTTCCGCCTGTTCGTCCCCAAATTTGCAGAAATCGAGGAACCGCTCGACGAATTACTACGAAAAAACGCAACGTTCCTATAAACTCCGGCGCAGACGACTGCGGTCGAAACGCTAAAAAATAAGTTGTCCCAGGCTCCAATAGTGAAGTTTCCAAATTACCACTTACCGTTTCATCTTTACATGGTTGCCTCGAATTCCGGTATAGGCGCCGTACTAATGCAAAAGCACGAAGGACAATTACACCCCGGAGCGTACGTATCTAAAACCTTAAATAGCGCGCAGAAAAACTATTCGACGACGAAGAAAGAGGCCTTAGCCCTCGAATATGCACTCGAACAGTTCAGGCACCTAATTTTGCTATTTCCCATACACGTGTACACTGACCATAAACCGATGTTAGGTGCTCTAAGGAAGCCCACTAAAGATGACTGTTTGCAAAGATGAGCCCTTTTGATCCATGAATACGAAATTAACCTCCATTATGTGGAAGGTAAGGATAACATCTTCGCGGACGCCCTTTCAAGACTACCAGTTGACACAAGCAGCACTAACCACTTAACTACAAAGCTCCACGAGGACCTCCTTGCGCGAAACGAGAGCTGCAATGCCGCTCTACAAGACTACATCCCTGAAAAAGTTCCATGAACAGAAAAGGAACTACGAAACGCACAACGGAAGGACTCCCCGCGCCGTCAGCTATTTGGACAGCTAAGAAACGACTGTAACCATTCTAGTAACCCAGACACTGAAAAGCATATTTCCAAGGATATCCTGTTAAACAGTAAGATAATCAACGGCGTACTATACATAGTACGGAAAATAAAGAGAGGAACCCTGAGTGATGAATTCCTCGTACCATATCTTCCCAACAGTTTTCTGCCACAAGCATTCAAAATAATACATACCGACACGACTGCGGGTCACAAAGGGCCCGAACGAACCCTCAAAATGTTTTTTAGAAACTTCTATAACTCTCAAGAACGACACCTGGTAACCCAACTCTGTGATGAGTGTGAGTTGTGCCTTCAATCACAGAAAGTACCCAAACCAGTTCCCATAGAAAAATACCCTGTACCCATCAGACCCTTTCACACCATATCGTCGGACATCCTTGGTCCCTTGAGAATAACAGAAGACGGAAACCAGTACATATTGACGATCCGAGACTACACGACTAGATACACGATTTTTTTTTCCTTTAAAACACAAGGATACTGATTCAATAATAGAAGCCCTAAGACAAGTTAATTCCAATTATGGCGCAAGCAGTGTCCTGATAACAGATAACGCCCCAGAGTGTACCTCCGAGAAACTGAGTAACTTTTTGAAATACTACAACACCAAAAAGGTGGAAATAGCTCCATACCACGACGCTTCACAAGGACTCTCAGAACGCATAAATCGTAAAGTAAACAAACTATTAAGAATTTACACCAATCAACTAGCAGTCAACGACGGGGATAAATTATTACCAGTAATACAGTTAACAATTAATAATACCTTTAATAGTAGTATAAGAGAAGCTACATTCTACGCTCGGTTCGGCTATGATTCTGCAACTGCGACCCTCACTCCTCCCAAACTACAGTATAGCGAAGAGGAACTACATCAGCATATGCAACGCTTGCAAAAAGTACGAACTCACTGTAGAGACACTCTACTCGCCGCCCAGACCTTCTACACAGCATACATCAATGCGGGAAGAAATGAGAAACTCATCTCAGTAGGAGATCGGGTGAACGCTACCCTTCGGCAGATCTCTAAGCAAAAGCTAGACTTGCCTGTTCACGGACCCTTTCTAGTGAATAAAAGCAAAGGGAAAGCGTGGGAACTTCAAGAAATTTCCACGAAGAAAACGTACATAGTTCAACCCGACTATAGGATCACACGGCAACAGCCATGCTCCTCGCCACCCCCCCCCTGACCTCTACGCCGACCGCTACACCCACAGTTAGCCGACCGCAGACAAACCGGTTCCAGCCCGAGTCCAGCCAGCAAGAGCCTGCAAACGGACCTATAGTCACCTACCAGAAGGAAGGACAAGGTCAACGTAGCCGCTCACCAACCCCCGCTGCATGGCATCGCGTCTGCACTGCACCACACCTCTTTCCTGCACTGCACCACTGCAGCCGGCCACGCCTTATCCTTGTATAGTTTAAGTAACTCATCCTATCGTTTTGTTTGAAATAATTAATTTAGCGTGTACCTTTTAGGAAAATAAGTAGGAAATGCCATTCGATGTTACTTAAAATAACCACTGTTGTACCAAATCTCTTGAATAATGATAGTTAATTACGTAAGGTATTAACCCCCTAATGTATATGTTACAGATTCCTACGTATAATGGGACTACTGACCCTTCTAATGAAAGCTGTGGCTCTTGTCGCCTGACTCAAGCAGGCCCTGTATTCCGGGAGAACAACATCCTTAGAGCAGCAACAGCGATTACGGAGTCGTCCGTCACTGTAAATCCTTGGCCCGGATATGCCCACATTCCAGGTGCGTTCCTTTTATCCCGAGTAAACCTCGGCTTTATCAATATCACTTGCACTAAGTACTCGTCTGATTTGGACGCTGTCACTCAAATAGCCAAGGAGTTAGCAAACACTAAATTAGTTGGAGGAACCCGAAATCAACTAAACCGGTACGGATACACGTTCCTAAAATTAGAGACTGAAAATCTGAGTACCCTACATTATATATTTGATTTGTTGCTTTGTGACGGCCGAGGAAGTGAACTTTGGACAAAATTCTATGCCTTCCGCGACCAAGCTACAATAGTCTGGACTACGCTGAAAAAGGCAGGAGTAACTCAACGGATAATACTAGTCTCAGTACGCAATCGGACGCCCCCATAAGTGGACTAAATATTACTACTCCGATTAATGCCCCCTCTTTAATAAACTACTTGTCCGAGGTAAGACCCTTACGGCCAGGAAGACAAAGACAGCCCCGGAATCCGCTCGTGTTTGGATTAGGTTTAGGATTCCTGGGGAGTTACCTAGTTTCTAACATTTTCGATACCAGTAATCATGGCGACGTAGATGCCCTAAACAGAAATATCCAACACAACAATTAAGTCATTAAATTAACAAACGAGAGACTAGACATGTTGTCCCAAAACGTGACTGATTCCTTTGAGGCAGTGAAGAAGGTACTTACGAAACTCGCCGAGACACAGGAAATAGCTGACATTCATCAAACTATTCAGTGGAATTTAGACCAGCTATTAGCAAGCCTAATGGACATTCGGACTACTTTTAGATTAAGCGAGCTTACAGTATCTTTGCTCGAAGAAAGTATATTGAACCCGGAATTAATTGACTTAAAATCTCTAGATAACATCATCACAGAAGGTCGCAAGTCTTTCCCAACGTTAGATTTCCCGCTTGAAATATCCCGACATCAACTACAATACATAGTGCAATCACATCATAGATTCTTGATGGTTATACCTCTGACGTATACGACGTCATACGACGTATTCACACTAATAGCACACCCCCTCAAACTAGATTCAACGTCGCTGGTCATCCCCGAATTACGGAGCATAATACTCAGAAGCAATAATATATATAATTACGGATAAAATTAACATGTACTCCATCCTAACGACTAAGCATCAGTTGCTCCATGCCGAACCGATTTACTCCGATCGGAAACCTACGTGCGAATGGGAAGCTTTTAAACAGAACACAACTGCAATGTTGCAATTATGCAACCACCACAAAAGCGGATTTACGGATACTTTTATGGTAGAGACAGACCAGCATAGACTAATCTACTTTTCAGAATCTACGAGAGTAACTCTGGACTGCCCGTCCTACCAGACGAAAGATACCCTCGTTGGACTACATAAACTTCCTTTAGCTTGTGACGTGCAGACTGATGACTTGTTCTGGCCCGCTTAACAGATGAATACAATAACTTACAATGCATCCATATCATTCAGCTACTCCCGCTATTGGAACACCGCGTCAATGGAACACCGATATATCTGGATTAAAACTGGATAATGCGTTTTGGAGTATACAGAATCTCGTAACGAAGCTGCTGCATCAATCCAAAATACAAACATCAACTCGTCAACTGCCAGACTAATGAACCGTACTATTTCTATAGATATTTTATACATATGAAATAAATCGATGAAAAAACATTAAACGCCACCTAAATTCATTATCAAGCATCCAACCAACTTTCGCATGAGTCAATTATACCCCAAATAGATAAGAATACAAGCATATGTGTACAGAAAAATTATATAGAATTGTAATCAAGACATAAATATAAAACGAAACCATCACTCAAAAACATAGAAATAATGGCAAATCAGTCATGGAAAAAAATAAAATTCAAATAACAGTATGAGCAATCTCACCTAATTTGCCAAAGCGACAGAATTATATTGAAATGCTTTCATAGATAAAGACGATCCTATTCACCCTGAGCAAATACTTTGTATCTTGAAAATATTGCATAACGGGATCTTTTCCTTTGAAGGAATGTTTCAGTCACCTGTTTATATGGCATATTTTTCTATGTGTGTGATAGATCGCAATAGAGAAAAATGAATGAAGGAGTTACTGCATGAGTAAGTAAAACAGAGCGCAAGGGTAATGATAAAAACAGTCGCAGAAAATAACTATAAGCTAATTGAATTCACGTGTAAATTGATCAATATCGAACGACGTAGAAATGATACCAAGGTTGAAAAAATTCATCATGAAGGTGTCCGGAAAGTGTGGGCTTCTTAATCTATAATACTACATGTAAATTATTATGTAACCGTTAGATTTACTATCAATAATTTTTTTTTGTAAATGTATGACATCAATATCCCTAAAATTCAGAGAACAAGCATTGAAAATGCATATATGCAACATGACATGCAATGGAATTGCAATAATGTATGCCCAGCATTGAAATGCACAAACCTATATGTAAATAAAAATATATAACCTACTAACATAAAAACCTAATAATATATATATATATATATAACCTACTAACAAACTATTAACATATATAAGCTGTCCGTTCATCCGAATGAGTCACTTCCGTTCCTTTGTGCCGCTCGCCTTCCATTAACCTCCGCGCCGCCCACCTTCCGCCGCTGATTCCGGTCAACCCCTACCCCACCGCTAATTATGCCCTATCTTATTCCTCCACTACTTAGCGCTTCATAGTCATATTAACTACTCGTATCACAGCCTGACTATCGCTCGTGTCCCGTCCACACGGCGGTGGACAGGTCATCAATCCGGTCAGTCAAATCGTCAATCTTGGAGCCGATGTTGACCACTCTTCAAGAATCTCGAAACCCCTCCGTTCTCTTATTGAGCCTCAGGTCAAGAAATCGTGAGGCCTGGCCCTCTTGACCTTTAACTACCTCAGCAAACGCTGATCTACTCTACTTGCTAACCTCTAAGTACCTGGCCCAGTTCGTTGTCCCCACTTAACTTCGAACTGACCAATGACTTTCAAACTTTCAAATTAAACAAGTACGAGCGACAAGAACTCTTTTCTAGTTACCTTGAAAAAAAACTCTTTGGATACCCACCTCATGTATATTGAGGCAACACATGCAATTTTTCATATTTATTTGGGCAAGTCAACATTATATTTCACTTATTTTATACGCATCTCAATAATTTGTCGATACTTGGTTACACAAATCCTGAGGAAGGTTGAGGATGAATGTCAGCTCATTGAGTAAACAACAAAAAATACAATTCTAAGGATGATCATGTGTACTTTACTGGTGGAGTGCCAAGGTGCTTGTGTTCATAGCGGGGCCATCTAAGGAGCGCATCACGTATTTGATGGTATATATTTGACGAGCCAAACAACACGCCCTATCACACTATGACAGCTAATAGAGGACGGACAGCTACTTGCTTCATGTCAATTGTAATAATTGAATAGTACGTCTAAAATAAGGTTTGAACTCGATAGGCTCGAATTCGAATTATTTAACTCGATAGGCTCGAATTCGAATTATGTGCTTTTGGTCACCAAGTATTGCAAGGATGCAGCAACAAGCAAAATGCTGACATCTGCGGAACCCTAAAAAATAATTAATCTTTCATAACAAGATTTTTTTTGCTTTGTTCAATCTGAGGAATGGTTCCCAATATCCATCGTACACGATCAATAAGGAGATTGATGGCTGATGAATGAAGTCTGTCATAACATCGTACACTATTAATAAGGAGATTGGTAGATGATGAATGAAGTCTGCCATAACATCGTACACTATTAATTAGGAGATTGGTGGATGATGATAAAGTCTGCCATAACATCGTACACTATTAATTAGGAGATTGGTGGATGATTGCATTGCAATCTTCCATAGCATCCAAAATAGGTCCATTGAAGTCGTGCAGTGTTTAGTCACACATTGAGCATTGAACTATAAAATGTTGAACTAAGAATAATGTGCAACATGAAAATTTGCAGGATTATTTTACCAATGCACTTATTCAACTCCAATATGTTATTATCATTAAAGTGCCACTAATTCTTCCCGAGAGCGAGAGAAGTATCGTGAGTAGTAGGTATAACTACAAGAACGGCATTCTAGAGTCATTTTGGTGGGCGGGGTAGGACGAGATGCATGCAACCTTGACTCAACCGGTCCGTACGGGGGTTAGCGCAGAAACGGGGTGGGCGGGAGCGGAGGGTACCGGATCTGGTTTGGTGCCCGAGTCACCTAAGGGGTATATATTTACATAAGGTTATTAGCATTTCAATGCTTGTGGGAATATTGCAACTTCGTTGCTCTCATAATGCACGTTCACTGCTGTGTTCTCTGAATGTTTTTTTAGGGGATATTGACAAACATACATTTATAGGATTTTTATTGAAAATAATTTATATGTATTATTTTATATAAAAAAGCCTCACTTTCCGGACACCTTCGTGATGAATTTTCAACCTCGATATAATTTTCTACGTTGTTCGCTGTTGTTCAATTTTTACATGTAGCATAAAATCAATTAGTTTATTGTTATTTTTTATCCTATTGTTTTGATTAGTACCCTGCGATAAGCTTTACTTACTTCCACAGTATCTCCTTCATTCGTTTTTTCTATGCTGTGAGATTTTCGATGAAGGAAAATAGATACAATATTTACAGGATGACTGAATCATTCCTAGAGAAGAATCACTTATGAGTATAATTGACTCAATCGATGTTTGATTGGTGGGTTCGTAGCGGTGGGGGGCTTGGGATATTTTTGTATGTTTTGTTCATTTATCACTATATATTCTTTTATAGGATTAGTGTGGTAGGTATATCTTATAACTCAATTTTGCAGCCTTAGTGTGCGAACGGCCCTGTTTGTACCAGCCTGAAGGTAGGATTTCAGGCAAGATTCTGTGTTTCCCATGTATTATCTATAGGAATAGTATGGATTATTAGTATGATTATTGGCGAGTCTAGGTATGTATTGTGGGATGATGCAGCACCTACGGTCGAGAATCTATCTACCCCATATTGCATTACCCAGTTTTGAAACAGTTATGTCAGTGTTCCATTGACGCGTTTATCCAATAGCGAAAATACCTGAACGATATGGATTTACTGTAAGTTAAAATATTATGTTATGTATTCTTAGTAATGCTCGATTGATTTATGTTGAATTTGCGCTGTTTTTTGAATTTCGATCAGTTGACTCATACATTTTTAGGCATTTTAGTGTATTTTAGGCTTGAAGCATCCTTGTAGCAAGCTATTTCAGGCATAATTGCTAGGTAGTTTCATCATTGTGGTAGTTTTATATTAATATATGACACATCTGTTACGATTAAACCGTGGTTACTTTATTGATGTTAATTCAACCCTGTTATGGACTGATGTTGAGGCTAATTTCATTAGATTTTGTATGTACTATACCGTATTTACTATAGGTTTCAGTTACGTCGCCTGCATGTCTTGGTATCTTATTCACTTTTCTTATTTGTTTGGTTACAT